>CACVKI010143811.1:0-62676 GCA_902732785.1 Trichogramma evanescens | reverse complement strand
TTCAGCAGCTATTTACGCCGTGTCTTTGCGTTCTTCCTCTTCTTCTGCTTGAGCTTCTTGATATAAGCTGCTTTGCGACGAGCGTCACGTCGTAGCGTTGATGGATTCTTCGGCCGGGCTGGAGTGTCTGTTGGTGGAGTTGCCGTTATGATTTCGGTAGAATGAAACAACTCGCCGAAATGTCGACGGGGCGAGTTCGACCTCTCTCTTCGCTGTGGGAGTTTGTAAGACCTTGAGACTGGTCTCGCTGCGACCGTTGGTTCCAGTCGCAACTTCACCGTCCGGCGCAAGTGTGAGGGCACTGGCGGATATAGCCGAAGGTAGGGCGAGAGTGAGCGAGCTCGAGCGGGCAGAGGTAACGGCTGTCGTAAACCCGGCGACTGACGTCTCGGGGCACGAGACGGTGGTACGATCAGCTGTGGCTGTGTCGGGTGACGCGTACACACGGCTTCAGCGTCTGCCTCTGTATCGTGACGGAGGGACAAGCCACTTCCCGGAGGAACAGTTACGACTGAGCGCAAACGTTTGATGGTCGTTCGCTCCTGTTGTAGCCGCGAGTATCTTGTGTCTGCTTCCTGCGTTGCTGATTCGTCGGAGACGAATGTATAGCCCTGAGAAGGACTGTTTGAGTCTTTATTTTCCAACGGAGCCACGTTGGTGCCGATGTCCGCTCGTTGCTGAAAGGTCGGAAGGTGACGTCGATGTTGCCTGCGGTCTGCGATACCTAGCCTTGAGGAGGTCCGTGTCCGGGTAGTTGGAAGGAGATAAGAAAGAGGCAGGACTCAGATTTGAGTTTAAAGTTTTTTATTTCGAGTTATCCCTAGCCTAGACAACTCTGAGAGATCCTCGACGATGTGTCGTGGTGGTTGCTCGGAGAGCGAGTGAGTGCGGCCGGCGAAGCGCGCGCTACTTATAGTCACGAGCTCGAGCCGCTGCGGCCGCTGGCACAGGAGTGGGGAGCCGCGAGCTCGTGCCGCTGCGGCTGCTAGCGCAGGAGTGGGGAGCCGTGACTGTGCGCGACTTGTCCACGTTTGTACTAACAACTTGCGCAGTTGTCTAGGGACCTTTTAAGGGCTATCAAACTTAATAATTTCCCAAGGATAACTCGATCAAAACTTCGGATAGTAGTTGCGCTTTTATGTCGCGAGCGACTCACGCTGCTGCCGCTGCTGATCTCCGACGTTCGAGACTCGAGCTCGAAATAACTTCGGCGCTTATACCCGGTGCTTTTTCCCTTTTTACTCGGCTCTCTTACATCTACATCGGCGATGAAGCATATCGACGAAAGTAAAAAGTTGAAGATAAAATGATTTTTTTAATCAAATTTTTCACGGATTATACGCTCGATTATTCTATCGCGAAAATTCGATCGCTATTATTGAAAAATTCTCGATTGTTGACGTACCATGCCTCTTGTTTGCCTATTGTGTACGCGCCGATCCGTCGTCGTTGAAAAATGTCAAGCCATAATTTGTTGTCCAAACACGATTCACGAGGCCAAATGTTTGCCGATAAAACACTTATATAAACGCATAACAGTGTAACAATTTTTCACCGTTCGATCGATTCGAATTTGTTTTTCCACGAATCTTGCCGCGCGCGTTACGATACTCATTACATCGAGCGGAGGACTATTTGTTTTGTTGCCTTTTATTTTATTTTATTTGTTTTTCGTCATTTTTCACGCGTATGTGTAATAGCTTTCAAAACTTCACCTATTTACAGTTTACTTTTGCCCCATGTGCCGAATGTTTGAATGTGTGTCTGTATACGCGTATAAAAGCCATAAGCTTTTCTCTTTCTTTTGAAAAAGTTCAAAATAGCAAACATAGCATCCTCTGAGAATTCGCAAGCTTATATATAGAAAAACTTGAAAATAAAAAAAGTTCATTCGAAAATCTTACGCGCGTTATAACGCAGACACCTATAGATACGAGTCGAAAAAAGTGCATCGCGCGCGAAAGTTTGGAAATAAAGTCGGCACAAAGCAATATCGCTGCACAGATGCCGTTTCGATAAATGACCTTCAATTATCCATACACGCGAAGACGACGACGCGGCATCGGCCTGCCATCGCACACACACATTTTTTCCATCGATTATCCTCTTTTTTTATTTTATTTCTCTACGTCTCTCTGTACTCGCTTGCCTATACCCGACATTTCCTTCCTTCTTTTTGGCACAATTTTCAGGCCGCGCGCTGCATGTTATGCGCATTCACGGCAATGCTCATTTGGCTCACGGGCCAAGCACGCGATACATCATTCCGAAGTATTTCATTGGCTCTCTCTCTCTCTCGCTCGCTGCCTCGCTGCTGTGCCTCGCTCTGTCGGTTATTATTTTTTCGCTATGATTTTTGGCCCGAAACAATGGCAGGCGCCCGTCGCGTTTTAATAAAGCCCCTCACGCTCTTCCGAGCTTTATTATTTTCGGGCGCTGCTGCTGCTGCAGTCTTTGCTCGGGTGTTGTTTATGGGCCTGTGAACGCGAGAGAGAGCCACAACAGTTTATGAATAATAATTAGCGGCTTTATTTTCATTATTATCGTCGCCCGGAAAATTGGCTTTTATTAAATTTTACAAGATGCCCCATTGTTCGTTTAATTTTATATGTCCCTTCGGCTTTTGATATCGCGAGCGAGCGTGAGCGAAGGTCGCAGTGACAAAGTGCTCGCGCACTCGCAGAGCTATAATTAATAATTTCTAGCGTATATATGGGAGAGCCGAAAATTAATTATTTATCTTGAAACTCTTTTTTTGCATTTCTGTTTATGAAATATGAGCTATGTCACTTCTTTTCTTTTTTTTCATTCTTTCTTTCTCTCTCTCGGCAATCAACAAGTTTTTTCCTCGTTAAAAATATATTTTCGCTCATCACTTTTTACTCTTTATTTTTCTTTCAACTTCTTCGAACTATTCTCTATATAATAAGCGCGAGCGGCAAATTGTCTTATTTGCCAGAAAAGTCTATTTTCTTTGCTCGCCGCGTTATCTCTTGACTTTTCTCTCTCTGTTTGTCTTTCCTGCGTCCAGAGCGCCGCACAGCTGTTTCTTTCATTCTTCGTTTATTATTTTTTTTTTTTTATGAAATTTTCATTCAGTTTTTATTATCCACTGATTCGCAAGCAAAGCACGAGAAAAACGTTGGAGCGCATATGCGCGCGCGACTGTTTTTGTACGTCAATCGCTCGGTACACACAAATTATAATTTAAATTGCGTATGAATATTAAAGCCACGCGCTCTCGACGTTCTTGTATTAAATTTGCTCTCGCGAGTTTTCGATGAAAAAAAAGGGGGGGGGTGTAGCTACAACGAGCGTGGCGTCGAAGCAGTTGTTTCGTTCGCGTCCCAAAGCCTTTGAAAAAATTACCCTCAGCACCTGTCGTCAACTGAAAGTAAATTCAATCCCTACACTGTTAGAATTATTTTCATTAAATTTTTTCATTAAATTTAATGTGAATGCGGAGGAATTTTTATTTCTCTGTGTAGATGTGATCAATTTCTTGAAAAATTTATCGATACCAATTTATTTGGGCTGTACTATGTTATACTATTATTTTGACTTTGCCACTTGCAGGTTTATAAATTAGCATACTCGCCATCTAGCGGTAGAGGTTGACACTAACTATATTTGAATTTTCATGACTTTGTTGACCAATTAAGGCAAAAAACTAAATCAGTATTGAATCATTAATTTTCAATCTAAATATTCAAAGTGAACTATATAAGTAAATCTTTATCGTTCATTTTTGCATTGAAAATAACGCATATAATTGCCCTTTCATGAGTATTTTGGGCAATCATCGTAAAAAAATAAATCAGTACTTTAATCATCTCAATTTTAAAGTCTGATATTACATTAGATCTGCTAGTTAAGGTCTTTTTCAACAGAGTATAGCATCTAACTCTCGATGAAATAAACTTTCCTTCTCTCTCGTGCGCGAGAACTAAGAAAAGCAGGAAAAAATTTCTTATCAAAATCGAACGTAGTCACAATTCCAACTCGATTGAGCTTGTCCGCTGGCATATGCACACGATTTAATACTGATTCGTGTACATCGATGCACGAGCAACAGTCGATTACCGCGCGACGTACGCAGAAAAAAATCTGCTGCCTGCACTTCGACGCGCTCCTTTCGTTATATCGTATCTCCTATTCGTATTCCTCTCTCGGTCTCTCTTTGGCGAACTCGCGGGAAATAATAGCTCGCTCCACTCCTCTTTCTCTCCCTCTCTTATATATACGAAACTCGCAAGATATATAGATCGCGATACAATTTTTATTTCTCTCTCGCTGTAATATACACCCGCTGCGTAGTCTTTATTGCGATATATACTCGCGGGGCGCTCGAGATCTCTTGTATAAAAATTTAACGCGTATTTAGGCGACGCGTTCCAAGCGTACACCCACTGCCACCTACTGCCTTGCGGCAGCTTTTATGGCTTTGCCTCGCGATCGTAAAAGAGTCATTTTTATCCCTCTTCCGCGTGTGTAGTATATACATAAAGACAGTCGGGGCCAGAAGTTGAAAAAGATTTAACGCCGGCCATCCATCAGACGCGATGCGCTCTCACCGCCGACTATTTTTCTCCCTCCTACTCCTCCACACATATATTGCAATATATGTGACGTCCTTTATGCGTCTGATACGTATAGGTTATTCATGTAGCCAATGATAAAGGCAATTAAGCACGATCGTTTTGAAAATTTCAGTATCGTTGTATTCATGTATACGCGGACGTGCATGCGAAACGAAGAGGATAGGCATCAATCGAGAGTCTTAACGATCGTGTACAGGGAAAAAAATGTGACTCGCATCAAACCTTATACACGCCACTCGTTACTATTTTTATAATTTATTTTTCATGTTCCAATCAGCGAAGGCAGCAAAAAAAAACCGAACGAATTTATACGAGCTCAATTTGTGCGCGCGCGACGAGGAGCGAACGAGTAATATATTGCGAAAGGCAATGCAATACGCCACAAGCACGACGACGGCGACGTTGGCGACGAAGTCTAATAACCGTGACGTACAGGAACGATCAGGCGTCGCACACGCGTCGCCGTGCATATATAGTATATATTGTATAGAAGTTGGCGGAAGTCATTTTGCCCACGTTGAATGAGAACAATTAAGCGAGAAATGATCGAAACGTATGAGGCACGAATGTGTATGCGTGTGTGAGTGTATATGCAACGAGAGCAAACAAAGAGTAAATTGAAATTCTTAGGAAAGTCGTCTAGAATAACAGAGGACGAAGCCGTTCAAAATATTGATGGCAAGAAGTAAGATGAATAAAACGAACGAAGAAGAAGAAGTAGAAGAAGAAACAAGAAGTCGTTTCTCGAGATGTATTACAGCGTAGTATACGTATTACAAGAGTGGATGAAAATCCAGAGCTTGCAGAAAAGTCAGGGAGATTTCACATTAGAAGAAAACGTCAGCTCCTCGCATCTGCGTCTCCGTGTGTGTGTACGTGTGTGTACGTAATACTGCTGCACTGTCATCCGCAATGGTCTGACCATAACTCGACCTCATCTACTACTACTACTACTACTCGTCTTTCTCTCGTGCAACATACGCCAGATGATGCAGTCGCAGCGTAGCTCTCTAACCTCGAGCCTTGTATCATATATATCCTATGTCTCTGAGAGCCACATATACGAACATATCCGTGAACTGCTCGCATGAAGATATATAATACCGTAATGCCTTTCATCTGTGATGTGCCGCGCGTCGTCGTCGTCGTCGTCGTCGTCGTCCGACCCTGTATATGTGTGGAATGCGGTGCTGCACTGCACCCGAGAGTCGTCGTATACGCTACATAGCGATTTTCGCGTCCTCGTCCGCCGTGGCGTGTCTACACGCGCGCGCTCGCCCGTTTCCAGGAGAGAGAGAGAGAGAGAGAGTGAGTGAGAGCTTTCTGCTGGCGCAAGTCGATTCGATGCACGTTTTTAAAGAAGGCCAAAAAAAAGGGCACAATAAAAAGCTTCGCTCGCACAGCAGCGACTTCTTTCGTTTGCGCGCATAAATCCAGGACAGCTTCTTTTTTTTTTTTGCTTTTTCTTGGATTTTTTTTTAATCGAATCATCGAATTATCAAGTATAATAAGCTTCTCGTTGCTGTGAGGAGACACGCGATCTGCGCACCAAAAGAAAAAAAGAAAGAGAAGGGACAGAGCTTCGGAGCTTACGAGCTTTCAATCGTCGCAGTCGTTGCAATACGTTCTAATCATATACTTTTTGAGCTTTATAGCCGCCTGCCTATGCAAGCTATGCGCAGCTTACCTAATTTCCCAATACTGATGGATGCCGTACACGCGGGCATAATAATACGCCCGCCGGCGGTGCTCGCGCGTGCGAATGAGTTACGTAATTGAATCGAGCTGCAATAAGTATACCAGCTACACACAACTACAGTGCAGCTATCTACAGCCCGGGGATACTCGCTGGCGCGCATGGTGTACATGAACCCGAAATTCGTTTTCTCTCCCTTTATAAATACGCGTAGTACACACACACACACACACACACACACACACACACGCGCGCGGGCTCTGTACCGATCTCGCTCTTTATAATATAGAGTACATCGTATGTACGCGGCGCGGCCTCTATTGACTCGATTCGCCGTTTCAGATGTGCTCTTCTCACCATGTGTGTGTATGTGTCCGTGGGTAAATGCAGTACAGTCAAACGGACGGGATCGTGCCCGAAAGCGCGCAAGCTCTGAATATACATTGTGCGATCGAAGATTCAATCTTGCAGCTCGACGCCCTATGTGTGTGTGTGAGCAATGCAGCACAAAGCGAAACGCGATTACGCTGCGCAACGCCGACTATGTGTGTGTGCACACAGGCACGCACGAATAACGAATGGAGAGAAAAGCTCCTTAACGTTAGTACGACTGTACGCGTTTACAATACATAACCATTCGCAAAAATCGTGAGAAATAAGCGGATTATCGCAGCTTGCAAGCTGCTTGCGTGTGTGTCTACAGTGATTTCATCGTGTTCTAAATCATATATAGAGTAAAACTTTTATAATTAAACGTGTATTAAGATTAACCTTGCATTAATTACCACAGCATTTTATATGCACAGCATTTTAAATCGTGGAAATATACCAACACATTTTCATCCGCCTACCAACGATCTGCTGATATAATGATCCGCCATAATTTTCGAGACTCGTCATCGTCGCAATTATCGACGTGACGGCCCGGGGAAAACAATTCGCTGTGCTGACGCGAACACCCACTCGCGTAGATCGCAATGGATTATTCATCGCGTCGTGTGCTTCTCCTTCCCAAAATTCGTCCACGCGCGTATAAGCATCGAGAAACTCGAGGACATTTCGCCCCACCATCACTTGAAGAGGCTCTTATAATGCACGTATGAGCTTGACAATATATCCCGCGCACTCGCTCGCGTCAATCAGATATTACACAAAACAGTCCTCCATCATCTACGTCTCTGCGTGTACGAATATGTATTTATTTTCGATTTTTTTTCGTTTTGAATTCACCGACAGTTCAGCGGTTGACATTTGGGGCTTATTCGCGTCAGTTGTATAACGTATACAGCGCACTGGCAGCAACTGCAGCAGCTATATACGAATCGAGCTCGATCGCGGTCCATCCCTGTCAGGTACACGCGCGCCCTCGAATTTGCCTCTCAAATTGTGTGCCCTCGCGTCACCGAGAGAGAGATAGAGCCCCTTCGTGGGTGCTGCGTGAGACGATAGCTTTATACTTCGTATAGAGATGGGGATTAAATCTTTCGCTGTGAGTTTATCTCTGATATTGCAATGGAAAGGATCTTACTCTATATTTTTTTGATTATCGAATTAGTAATTCAATTATGAGATCGAGGATGGCATGTTTCAATTAAAACATTGTTTTATTGTCTTAAAGCTCTAGTAATAAAGTGTATGAATGTATGCTATATTAAAAGTACATGGGTTACAACTCTCGGGCCATCTCTATGAGCGTCGGTATGATTTTCTTTCCCGTCGGCGTGCAGGGTAATTTGTCGACGATCGTCACGTCGACGGACAATAATTTGCGCGTGTCGTCGTGAGAATTCGCTACTTGACGCAACTCCTCGCTCGTTACCTGCAAAAAAGAGAGATAATGAAAAATAGAAAAAGTAAAGTCCAAGAATGAATCGAGAAAAGTCATTTCGAAAGTTTCGAGCTTTTATAACGAGATGTGAAGCGTAAAAAAGTTCTTTATACCTTGGCATCGGGCTTGGCCACTACGAACGCCAAGGCCAGCTGGACGTCGTTCTCCTTGACGGTCGGTATGACTGCGACCTCCACCACGTCCGGATGCCGCACCAGCTGGTCCTCGATCTGTCCCGCCGACACGTATCGTCCGTCGGCCAATCGCATCACCTCCTTGATCCGGCCCAGCACGCTGATCTCCCCGTCCTCGTCGTAGAAGCCAAAGTCCTCGGTATGGAGCCAGCCCCGCTCGTCGATAACGGCTCTCGTCTTCTCGGGATTCCTCCAGTAGCCCAACATCTTGTGCTCGGAGTCGAAGCAGATCTCGCCGTGTCGATTGGGCCCGAGGGTCTGGCCGCTCGCCACGTCGACGATCTTCGCCCTCACCCCCGGCAGCACGTGACCTATGGAGTTGGCGATTTTCGAGCACTTGAGCTGCACCGTCGTCACGCCCGACATCTCCGTCGTGCCGTAAGCCACGAATACGTGGCAATGGGGCATGGCCTCGCGAGCCTCCGTCAGAGTGTTGCCACGGCTTCTCGAGCCCCCGACCATCATCTGGCGCAGCGACGAGTAATCGTAGCGTCTGAAGGCGTCGGCCTTGCAGAGCTGCGTCAGTTTCGGCGAGGTGAAGAACGCATAATTTACTTTGTACCTCTCGACGACGCGACTCGTCTCGTCGGCGTCGGCCGCCCTGTGAATGATCCTCGTCGACCTCAACCGAATGCAGAGCAAAAGATAGCTCGTCGCCGTTATCCAGGACAGATACGAGTACCAGAGTACGGTGGAGCCCGCCTCGAAGTACTCGTACTCGAAGCGATGATTGGGCACAGAGTCGTACGAGATCATGATGCCCTTCTGGTCGCCGGTGGTGCCCGACGAGAAGAAGATCACGGCCGCTCGTTCCTTGGGCACGTCGGGCTCGTAGTGCTGGAAACTGTCGACTTCCTCGTGCCTCTGCTCGGCCAGTATGTCGCGAAGACAGGGATAGCCAGGCTGTTGACTGTAGCAGACGAACAGACATTCGGAGCCCACCGCGCAGGCGGCCCGGGACAGCACGTCGATGGATTTCGCGCAGGCGAACATCACCTTGGGCT
Organism: Trichogramma evanescens; assembly: GCA_902732785.1. Lineage (NCBI taxonomy): Eukaryota > Metazoa > Arthropoda > Insecta > Hymenoptera > Trichogrammatidae > Trichogramma > Trichogramma evanescens. Next base: position 53,353 of record CACVKI010143811.1, on the reverse strand, counting down.
TCAACAGCTCGAAGAAACGCTCGGCCTTGTCGCGCGTCAAATCGTGATACCAAGGATTGAACGCGACGCCGAGGTAGAGTGCGGCGAAGAAGGGCACGTAGTCGTCGCTCTGGTTGGGCGTCGATATGGCCACCACGTCGTTCTCGTGGACGATGCCCTGTTTGCGCAGCCACAGGGCGCATCTAATGGTGCGCTCGCGCATCTGGCCGAAAGTCGTGCGCTCGCCCGTGTCGGCGTTGATCTGACAAAACGATTGTTTGGTTTTATGTGATTTTAGTATAACGATCGAGTTTTTAAGATATACGTACTTGGGCGACAAAGTCGGGATCTTTGGCCATGGCGTCGAGCAGAGACTTCGAAATGCCGTCTTCGAAGGGTTTGGGTGTCTTTCCGACGATGATGTTGTTTTCGATGGTGAAAGTACGGAATTCCTGACATAACGCAGATAGATAGATATAGTAAATCGATTCTTAAAGTTATTTACACTATTAAAAATATACTTCATCGTGTTTGATTCTCTCCTCCATGTTCTCCTCGAAATTCATCTTGCACTCTGAAAATTATCGGCAGCGAACGATGTTCAAACGTGACTTAGACTGCCGTCTAGACTCGTATGTGAAATTATTAAAATTTTGCAACTCACGAACGAGCTGTACTCGGCACGTACCAAACACACCTGTTCGGCATGATACAGTCTAGCGATAAAAAAAAAATGACGTCGTTATCGCGTTTATCAATTAATCGTTGATCGATGCGTTTCCTACACGGTTAATTAATCAAAAATTAACTAATTTTTTTTTTCCTGCGGTTAATCGGATTGAAATCAAAAAAGAGATCGAAATCAGCTGTGACTGACGATCGTTATCTATACAAAAGATTTTATTGTCGGTGCGTCCATTCGTTATGTTACAGATTATAAATTACAATTATTAAACAAGATATAATCATTGGGCGTATTTGAGCGCCATCTCTTTGAGCTTCCTCAGAGCTATCTTGCCGGTCGACGTGTACGGTAAACTTTCAACGAAGACGACACCGCCGATCAAGCGATAATACGTGGCGTAGCTCGCCGACAGCTCGATCAGCTCCTCGGCCGTCACCTGCGAAAACACACAACAGTCGATAAAACGCACGATATTATCAGATTTATATCTAAAAAAAAACAGTTATAAATCCGCGATCTTTTACCCTGGATTCGGGGGTCTTGACGACGAAGGCCATGGGCCGCTCGACGTCGATGCTGTGCGGCACCGGGACCACGGCGGCGTCCGCCACCCCGGGATGCTTGAGGAGTATCTCCTCGACGATGCCCGGCGCCACGTGATCGTTCTGGCAGATGATCACCTCCTTTCGGCGGCTGGTTATCACTATCTCGCCGTCCTCGGTGAAGTAGCCCAAGTCTCCGCTGCGGCACCAGCCTACACAACGCAACTTATATTATTTATCTCGAGCATTTGAGTAAATATTGAGAGAATCGTCTCCTCTCTCACCGTCGTCGTCGATGACCTCCTTGGTCGCCGCCGGATTCTTGTAGTAAGCCGTCATTCTGTTCTCCGTCATGAAGCACAGCTCGCCCTCCTCGTCGGGCCCGAGCTGCTGATCGGTCTCCGGGTCGATGACCTTCATGCTCACCCTCTCCACTATGTCGCCGACCGAGTGCACGATCTTGGAGTCGGGGGTCTGCATGGCCCCGGCCCCGCCCAGCTCGGTCATGCCGAAGCTGTTGGAGACAATCGTGCCGTTGGGCATCAGAGCCTCGCGAAACTTGACCAGCACGTCGCTGTTGCATCGCGAGCCGCCAACCAGCATGGCGTCGAGCGAGGACAGATCGTAGCGGGATAAAACGTCGGCCTTGTACATCTTGGTGAGGTAGGTGGGCGTGAGGAAGGTCCACCTGACTCGATACTTCTCGATGATCTCGCAGGCGCGCTCGGCCTCGAATTCCCGAGCGACCAGTCGAGTCGCGTTGTTCCTGATAGTGTACAGATGAAAATGGGTGCCGGTGATCCAGGTCTTGCCCGAGTAGAAGAGATAGTTGGCGTCGCGCGGCATGTACTTGTGCTTGAAGCGGGCGTTGACCATCGCCTCGTACGTGAGCATCGTGCCCTTCTGCTTGCCCGTGGTGCCCGACGAGAAGAACACGACGGCCGTTTGACGCGAGCCCATGGGATACTCCACCGGGACGAAAGCGTCGACCTCCTCCTGGCTCTGCTCGGCCATGATTTGGGCCAGGGTCGGGTACTTGGAGCTCTCGCCGATGACGACGAATTTACAGTCGACTTTGGCCTCCTTGGCCGTGCTCGCCAGCAGATCGATGGTCTTGTCGGTGGCGATCATGATTTTCGGCTCCATCAGCGCCCACAGATCTCTGCACTCGGCTATAAAGAGTAAAAAATACCGTTCGTTTTTTACGCCCATAAAACATCTCATTTTTTTCACCCTCTTTTTGTCTCGACTTACCCGCTGAATACTGATCGTACCAGGGATTGAACACGGCCCCGACGTAGAACGTGCTCAGCATCGGCACAAAGTCGTGCATCATGAGCGGCGTGGACGAGGCGACGATGTCGTCCTTGCCGATGCCCTGCTTCTGCAGCCACAGGGCGCATCTCACGCTCAGATCTTTCATTTCCGCGTGCGTCATTGTCTCGCCGGTCTCGACGTCGAGCTATATATAAGCGACACGCGAGCAGAAATAGAGATTGATTTATGTCCTACGTTGAACAATCGATTTTGCTGCGATGAAATGTGTGCGTGTGTTCGTGTTTCGTTATTTACCTGTCCGACGGTATTGGGATGGGCGTCGAAAACGTCGAGGATGATCCTGCCGACGCCCCGGTCGACCAGCAGTTCCGACGCATCCTCGCCGATGATGACGTTGTTCTCGATCCGGAACCTCCGCTTGCCGCTCTGTGCTCACACATAATATTTATGTATTTTAATTAAAAATCTGTCTGAAGCTTTTCCATCACACTCCGCACGTAGATTTTTATACAAAAAAATATTATTACTTTGTTCGACTCAGCCATGATACGCGCGTGTATGTGCTCTCTGCCCGACTAACGAAGAAATACTGCGATCGCGTAATTATTATCGCTTTCTCTCCGGAGTGCAGCTCCGCCGTTATCTAGGCCCTCCACTCTTTCTCTCTCTCTCCGATGATTGTTTAATTAATTAACAGAAGATCGTCACTGTTCCTTATTTTCACTGCGCGAAAGAGATAAGATACATACTCTGCGCTCGCCGCGAGTGCAATCGATCAACAAAACCGTACTTTTTATCAAAGACACAATATTAATTCGACGAAATGTTTTGATGACTTGTTGCAGTTTGAGGACCGACAGGCCGAGCGGCCTCGAGACGGGCGGCGTCAGGCGCGAGCTCAGCCGTGCCCTCGACGTGTGGGCGAAAAATTCGAAGCTCACCTTCCAAGAGATCAACAGCGACTCGGCCGACATTCTCGTCTCCTTTCATCGGTGAGTTTTTTATTGTTTACTTTATCTTCTTCTTTATATTTTTATAAGTCAAACACACTCGAATATGTATAATATATATAATTGTCGTCGATAAATCGTACGATATGATATTTGCTCAAGTTTCGCAAACGAGAGATAATAAAAAAAGAGCAGCAGAACGAATATTTATCTGTTCATTAGCTGCTGCCGCTCTGTTGCTGCTGTTACTCGGTATATGCTATTGCGATCGCGTGCGTCGGTGTTCATGCGAGCGAGGCAAAAAAAAAATAGATGAAAAAAAAGTTTTTTTTTTAGCCCCAGCCGTTGCGCAGATGAAAATTGACAGTTCCATTTACGTCGCATCTATACGACTTTTCACGCGCGGCCGGGAAAGGACTGTCGTTCGCCACTATAGTTCAGACCATGAATTTAAGTTCTTCGACAAATACTTTTAGAAAAATAGAATCTACGCAGTTTTGCCGGAGCATTGCAAAAAAAAAAAAAAGAAGAAAAAAATACCCCTCGCGCGTCGATGCATTTTCTCCGCGCCGTGCTTCGAGCTCGCCTTTCAGGGCAAATTACACGTCTCTGGCGCGGCGCGGGCGAGCTGAAAGAAATCAAATTTTCGCAATGCGCCTTACTGTGTACGAATTCGCCATAGCACCCTTTCGTTTGATATATTGCGGGTAGCGGCTGGCTGCTGCTGCGGCGAAAGAAAAAGAAAATCGAGAATAGAGCCCAAGCACAGCACAAGCACCGCACCACCAAGACTCTCTATATATACTCATGTGCGAACGGTTATGTGCTGTATGTTGCAGAGGTTATCACGGCGACGGATATCCTTTCGACGGCAGGGGACAGATATTGGCGCACGCCTTCTTTCCGGGCAACGATCGCGGCGGCGACGCTCACTTCGACGAGGAGGAGGAGTGGACACTGGGCAGCAGCAGCACCGACGATGGTGAGTACCCGAGATCGACGTCACACATTTTCCATGTTTTCATCATACCAACGATATATGAAATGTATGTTTCTGATTTTTGATTCAACCATTGCATATAAAAGCAGTTTATGGATTCGACATATTGTCGGACCCATTCCGAGTTTTTAACTGTCTCTATACGCGCGTGACAGGTGCGCGGGAGATTTTCGCGCGCTTATAGTCACGTGTGTGATAATCGCGCGGTAAAGTGTCTTAAGATCGTTAAAACTTGATCCATAATATTCCTCTTAATGCGGGTGACTCTGTGTAATATCGGGAAATGACCCCCGCAGCAATTTTATCATAACGTCGTACCTGTATACTATATTCTACGTACATATCAATGAGCTCTCGCATATTCCGATCACGCGCCACCACGGCGCTACCGCTGGCGACGATTATATTATTATAAATTAGGCGTGTATACGACGTGGAGCGCAGTTGGATCTTCATCGCGCCTGAAAATAAGCTAAATTTCACTTATCTCGTCGTCGTAGTCGTAGTCGCTGGAGCTCGAACTTTAATTCGATATCTCACTTTATATCCTTTGCCAACTTTGGTCACACGTCGCTTCCTCTCTCTCCCTCCCTCTCTGTACCTTCTCTCTCTCTCTCTCTCTCTCTCTCTCTCTCTCTCTCTCCGGTGTCTGACTCTCTGTATATGAGTCTATGTGTGTGGGTGTATAAAACCTCCCGCTATTTCTTTTGAGCGAGAATCGAATAAGCCCGGATGGTGCTGCGTCTGTGTCTATGTGTGTGCACGAGAAGGCGACGAACGCGCGCGAACCCGTTTTTTCGCTCTGCCGCGTTTCTGCGCGCGCGTACAAATGTTTGGCTTTCATTGAGATGGATTTATCGCGCGAGCGCGCCTCCCCGTATATATACCAGCTCCATATATACCTGTACGAATAGTGCGAGAATAAAAAAAAAAAGAACGGCGTTTCACGCTCAGCGGCGGCAAACAAACAGCCCGCAAATTCGTCCTATATACGCTGGTGGTATATACTACTGTATGGGGGATATATTATATACTTTATGGGGTTGTGCTTTCCTAACGAATTGCTATAAGTTTTTGAGCGACGAAAAAAACAAAAACAAAAAAACAGAATGTTGAAGGGGTGGCGCGAAAAAAATATCGGTGTGTGGGATTGATGCTCGTGTATGTGTGTACGGAAAAACTAACGCGCGAAAGCTCGTAAATTCCCAATGATATAAAACCTTTTACTCGGCTCGAAGTACACAGCGCTATACAGAACGATTCGCGCGGGGAATCTCTACTTATTTATCGATACAGGCTCTCACTTTGTGCAATCACTTGCGCGTGATCGGTAAATTTTTTGGTTAGCCATTTGGCCTCATAAACGAAATATCACTGAAAGCTCGATTCCTGCGGAAAACTTGTCAGCGCGCGCGACGATAAAAACACTCGCTCGAAGCAGCGACGAAATGATAATATGCGCGCACGGCGCTTTTCACCACGATCCTACTGCTGCTGCATTGCTATAAATAAAACTGCGCGGCATTTTCCAGCGTACGCGCGCGTCGAGTCAATCGCATTACTCGAATTTTTTGCCCCCTTCCTCCTCGCTCCTTGCTCCTCGTATGAACTTCGGGCTCTAATTGAAAATACCTCGACGTACTACGGTACTACGTATACCTTTTCAAAATTATGTTGTAATTCAAATGTAGCTTGAAAATTTCGTTTTTACACCTAATTCGACAGCGCAGCGAAATTCCTGATCCTCGAATTCCAATCGCTTATTAATTAAATCAAACCTCGTTTATATACCCTGAAGCGCATCGATGCACGATGTACTCAGCTGATTCTTCATTCATTTATTTTCGATTTCGAATCGATTTTCGACTGCAGCTCGACGCAACGCAACATACGCTCAAGCTCGAGCGATTAAAATCCTGCGCTTCGCAATTTCAGACTCGGCCCCCGCTCCGACTTAATTAAAAAGCTAATTTGCATCCAATACGTGTTTTCGGTGCTCGACACTCTCTCTCTCTGCTGACGCGCGTATATAATACGAGCTGCCGTTGCTTTTTCATTGTGTCACGCGGCTGTATAATATACACGTATACAGTCGAGGACAGAGCTTCGGCGCGACGATGACGCGATCGCGCGCAGGCACGCACACCAGCGGGCAATCGAATGCAAAAAAGCTCTCTCCACCCCCTCTGCTCTCTTTCCCGTATAGGCCGCGAGTTGGGAAAATCGAGTTACGCGCGACAAATGTAGGCGCGAAAATCTCCCGCGTGTTCGAATGTCAAAAATTCACTGATGTACTGGTCTCGATGGACAATTCGAGAGCGCATGTTATTAATTAATCCACAATAAGATTAATTAATCCAAAAGTATAGTCCAAGAATATTCTGGTTATATCTCTACTGACAATTATAGATATCCCCTTACTTATGCATAGCTTCTTAACTAGATAACTATTGTACTTAACAATCTTTTCTGCGTGCATTACGTTTCTTGCTTTGGGCCACCTAGCGGCGACACGTCTCATTATTTCGCGTTCATCGATACATCAAAAAGCTTATGGCTTCGCGATAGGAGGAAAGTTTCTTTTGTCACTGATTGGTCATTCGATTTTATTTTTACGATTGGAACTTCCGAAATTCATACCGTTCAACGCACACATTTAAAAATTTTATTGGCGAATATGATCTGATGTATAAAAATTTTTCCGATTTCTCACGACTTGTATTCCTACAAATGTAAGGACATATTTTATCTTTTGTGTGAAATCCAGACGGAATGACTGATGTTATTTTGTTCATTCAAACATGTACCAATGATAGTCCCATCATATATGAAGAGGGTCAAATATAGTTTTTCATAATTATTGGTACACGAAGACAGAAATCGTTTGCAGTCACACTTTGAAAAAAACCGTTGCCAGCCAAATGGCAAAGATCTTGACGGATTATGAAAGCACGTTTATTAAGTCAAGGCGTGGGGTGACAGCAAATTGAGGTGGAAACCCACCTATTGACTCGATATTACAGGGAGTTATTTGAAGTACTTACAAAGCCGAAAAAATTTCTCGAAGAAATCGTCGCCAAGGTAGAATTTTGAAATTGTTTAATTTTGAAGTACAATGTATAAACAGATAAATCGTAACTTAATTGTAAACAATATGATTATAAACGATTTTGACATCATCCATCGACACAGTAATTATGTTTACTATAAAAATAAATTAGTTTGAATGTTGACTTTGCCGGTGAAACAATCCATAACACCAAAAGATTAATTTAACTCATTCAATTTTTGTGGTACTAAATAGAAAGATCCGTCATTCACTTTAAGCTCCTAAATGGATAAACATGAGAAGAAATTCGAGGAAGTTGTCTCAAAGGATAATTTAAGTGAACATGACATTGTTCTTTCAGACGACAAAAAATACGTTTGTGATATTTGCCAGGAGACATTTACACTAGAATCAAACATGATTACACACCGAGACACTATTCACAATGATAAGAAATGTTACGCATGCGACAAGTGTGAAAAAAAATTCGATTTCCGAAGTCATTTGAGTAGACACCAAATATCAGTACACAAAAGCCGCACAGATTTTTTATGCGACAATTGTGAGAAGAAATTTGTGAAACAATCGAGTTTATTTACGCATCAAAAATTAGTACACAAAGATCGCGAAGATTTCACATGTAACAAGTGTGAGAGGAAATTTGAAAATAAATCAACTTTACTCAAACACAAAAAAATATTCCACGAAGTTTTCAAAGATTACTTATGTGAAAAGTGTGCGAAGAGGTTTAGAAATAAATGGAGTTTGCACTTACACATAAAAACAGTCCATGATGGTTGGAAAGATTTTGGAGATAACAAGTGCGGGAAGAAGTTTAAAAAACAATCGCAAACAGTACACGACGTTTTCAAAGATTGCCAATGTGACCATTGCGGCAAGAAATTCAGATATAAAAGGAGTTTGCTCATGCACATAAAAACAATTCATGAGGGTCGCAAAGATTACGCATGCGAGAAGTGTGAGAAGAAATTTGGATACACACATCATTTACTCGCCCATCAACGGACAGTTCACGAAGGTCGTAGAGATTATGGATGTGACAAGTGCGAGAAGAAGTTTGGACATAAACACCATTTGCTTTTGCACCAGAGGGCAGTACATGAAGACCGCAGAGATTTTACATGCAATAAATGCGAAAAGAAATTTTCATGTAAAACAGATGTGCTGATGCACCAAAAAACTGTCCACGAAAGTCGCAAAGATTACAGATGCGAAAAGTGCGAGAAGAAATTTGGGCAAAAATCGAGTTTGATTGTGCACCAAAAAACAGTTCACGAAGGTCGTAAAGAGTACGTATGCGACAAGTGCGAGAAACAATTTGGATTTAATTCCGATTTGTTGAAGCATCAAAAGACGGTACACGAAGGCCAGAAAGATTACGCATGTGACAATTGCGAGAAAAAATTTGGACACAAACATCATTTACTCAAACACCAAAGTACAGTCCACGAGGGTCGCAAAGATTATGCATGCAATAAATGTGAAAAAAAATTTGGACAAAAATCGGATTTGTTAAAACACCAAAAAACAGTCCACGAAGGTCGCAAAGATTTCGCATGTGACATTTGCGAGAAGAAATTTGGTCAAAAAGGGCATTTGCTCATCCACCAAAAGAAATTTCATGAAGGTAACCAAGATCTCGCATGCGATAAGTGCGAGAAGGTATTTGGACGGGAATGTCGTTTGCTTTTACACCAAAAGACAATACACGAAGGTCGAAAAGATTACGCATGTGAAAATTGCGAGAAGAAATTTGGAAGTAAATCAGAATTGTCGAGGCACCGAAAAATTGTTCACGAAGGTCGCAAAGACTCTGCATGCAATAAATGCGAAAAAAAATTCGGATCTAAATCGGATTTGCTCAAGCACCAAAAAACTTTTCACGAAGGTCGCAAAGATTTCGCATGCGACAAGTGCGAGAAGAAATTTGGACAAACATCGCATTTGTTTCGCCACCAAAAAACTATCCATGAAGGTCGCAATGATTTTGCATGCGACAAGTGCGAGAAGAAATTTGGACAAACATCGCATTTGTTTCGCCACCAAAAAACTATCCATGAAGGTCGAAAAGATTTTGCATGCGACAAATGTGAGAAGAAGTTTGGACGAAAATCGATTTTCATTCAGCATCAGAAGATAGTCCACGAAGGTCGCAAAGATTTCTCATGTGACAATTGCGTGAAAAAATTCGGACACAAACATAATTTACTCAAACACCAAAGTACAGTCCACGAAGATTGCAAAGATTAGGTATGCAATAACTGCGAAAAAAAATTTGGATGTAAATCAGATTTGCTCAAGTACCAAAAAACTGTACACGAAGATCATTACGATTTTACAACCGAAAAATGTGAAGAGCAATATCAAGCTCCAACTTTTCAAAAAATTTGATATTCTTAATTAGTAATAGAATAAATTGACTCTCCCAATATTTTGGAGGAATTTTAGAAAAATTTTTTGGAGTTAGTTTTGTTTTATATAATTAGACAATCTAACTGTATAATAATCATATTTGTCTATAATATTCTTTAATAATAGTTTGATTTGCTATAAACTCCTTCCAAATCTTTCAAGCGTCTTCTTCTTATGATCAAAAATATGTGTTATCGCACAATGATTTTACGAATAATGACGCGATTCACGCAAGTACAAAAAGATCGAGGTTACGCATTCACAAAAAAAATATCAAAACACGTGTTTATATAGCCAGAAGAAACGTGGATAAACCACCTCATTGTCGAAGACGCCGAGGTACAAAAAAATAAGAAGGGAAGAAAGGGAAAAAAAAAAGAAAAGCAAGAGAGAAATACTTGTATTCACTGTGTAACGGAGAGACAGGCGAAATTGCGCGCGAATACGAGAGGTCGTTTTTGCTCGAGAAAGTTATTTTCTCATTGAAGCTGCTCTTCTGGAGCTGATGAGAGCTTGCACCGCCACCGCTGCTGCCGTCACGGGGAGGAGCAGCAGTAGTGGTAGAAAGCTCCGGACAGCACAGAGCGTAGCGCGAACAGTCATATACGCGCTGCACACAGCAGCAGCAGCAGCAGCAGGAAGAGGTAAAGGGCGCGAGATTGCGAGACTGCTACTGCTGCGACACGACGAAGAAAACCCGATTAGCTCTCGCTACTGCGCGCGCCAACTTGCGTATAACGTTGTTAATACTCGATTTCCCTGGCGCGCTTCTCGGCTACGCAGAAGCGTGCACGCGCGAGAGCTCGTACGAGCGCGTGTCGCAAAGCTCTCCGCTGCGTATTCAGAGCTTTTTCTTTGGTTTAACTCCGGTATAATCGATGTCGTTTTAACTCGCCCACTTATTTTACAATCTCTTGTAATGGTTCTTAGTTTTGCTCGTATACAAACGTTTATGAAGCTCGTTAATGCGCTATTTTCAGATTTTTTTTTTACATTCGGCTCGACGTACGTAGATAATGTACGAATGTATGTGCGTTCCGTATAAGGGAGGCACATCCATCAAGATTCCAGATTCCGCAAGCTCATTTCCTCATTTTCGACGTTTCTCTCTCCTTCGATCGTCTCTCGCCTTAGTTCGTGGCATCCTTTACCCATAAATGTGTGCAGTGCGTGCCTTCGATTCTCAATATACATGCATAGTCTTTCCTCTATATATATATCTACATACCTCTTGGCGCGGATCCCCATATATACACAAAACCCATGCAATACTCCAAGACTTTTCTTTTATTTTCCTCGCGAATATATATATTACGCGCGCAGAGAAGCCTAGAGAGAGAGAGAGAGAGAGGCCAAATGCAAATGTCTTCGTCGTTTCTATCTCCATCTCTCTCTCTCTCTTTTCCTTATTCGCAAGCGGCTGCGAAGAGGCTTTATTGCATCGAAGCGAATATAATAGCGAGGGATTTTCCCAAGGAGAAAGAGTTACGATTATTGAGCTTATTGGCTCGCTCTGAATACGCGCGCGGTTCAATTCGCCATTATACCGCCGCGCGCAGTCTGAAATAGCAATTCGCCTCCTTTCCCATTTCGCTTCTTCTTCTTTTTTTTTATCATTATTTTATTTCCTTTTATTTTTTATTTTGTTTTAATTCGTTTGGGTTTTCATCCGCGCAGTGCAGTGGTGGTACGCATACAAGACATATTCCGCATGGACGAGTTTCGTTTAATATTGCAGCAAAGCGTTGAATACGACAGACAATTGCACTTTGCTTTTACATGTATAATAATGATAATAATATAGCTGCAAAAGTTTAAACTAAACTGGGGTAAAATTCGGATACTCGCTCTAGACGACGACGCCCTGCCACCTTCCTCAGCAGCTCGCCCGCAAACAATGAAGATGAAGCGGTTTATGCGATATGCGCGTCAAGGGTGAATAAGAACCGTGCGCGCGCGCCACGGTGGCAAGAACCTCGAGCGAATAATGAATAGTCTCTACTCTCTCTCTCTCTCGCCTTGCGGGTCTCTTTCTCTCTCTCTCTCTCTCTCTTGCCCCGATCCTACTGCTGCACGTCTCCGCACTGCGACTTTGAAGAAACTTCGGGCACATTTTACAGGATTAGCTAAATTTCCAGCTTAGAACGTTTCCAGCCGCGCGCCCGGCATGCACGAGGGCGGGCACCAACGGTATAGTAGAAGTCACGACGGAACAAAAGTGATTCTCTTTTTTTTCTACTTTGTACGCGCTGCAGTGTCAATTTTTTAAACTTTATATATACTTTTTCAAGTACGATCGAGCGCTCTCTTGATTTCATTTTTTTCACTTCTTCTTCTTCTTCTTCTTTTTACACTTTTCATCGTATAATATCAACGCGGACAAAGTTCTCTCGGAAAGTCGATATTAAGCGCCGCCGCGCTTCTTCCTTCAATCTGTGCGCGCCGACACCCCGGTCGAAATTACGGCCGCGATTTTCCGTAGAAACATTTTCGATTTGAGTTCAAAAAGCAGCCCAATTTATTTTAGGGTCATTGAATGCAACAAACAAAAAAGAGATACAAGAGAAAAACTCGCGTCTTGTTTACATTTTTCGCTCGTATAATATACATTCGGAAGGATATTTTTCTCGCTCGTGTTTGTATACACACATATACAAACCGGACACGTTCGGATATATACAGGGGTGTATGTATGCTTTTTTCCACAGATTTTCCAGAGCTATAAATATTTCGCTTGTCACCGTGGCATATGGTTGTGTGTGTATTCGTACTTTTTTTCGCCTCGTTGTTGTTGTTGTTGTAACGAAAGGCATGTATCACTTTATTCTATTAAACAGTTCATGGCTGCCTCGATATATCTGTTGTTGGCTCAGACAACAACGCGGTAAGGTGTCGTTTTTTGATATTTGAAAAGAAGGCAATATCTCGGGGGTATTAACGGCGGACAAAGGGTGGTGTGCTGTGCACGCGATGATACAGCTTTGAGCTTCCGATATCATTTCGCGCATCTTTTATCGATGATAAATCGTTTGGAAATGATAAGCGCAGCAGCAGCAGCAAGCCCGACTCCGCTGGGATAAATGCTGAAAGTGCAATATTTTTTCTCTCTCTCTCTCTCTCTCTCAGACTGGTGGTGATGGTGATGGTGCTACCTCGCGCGCGCCGGTATAAGAGTAAAAAGTAGTCCAATCGGATGTTTCATTGGCTGGCTGGCTGGCAGACGGTGGCCGCTTTCCCATCGCGTACAATCCATATCTTTTATTCTTCCTTCGGCTATTGTCCTTGCCAATGCCACTCAAGGCCTCGTCTCTCGAGTTCTCTCTCTCTCTCGCATCGGCTTTCCGAGCGCGTCCCGCAGCAGCAGTAGCATCCTTCGATGAGAAACAATGAAATTTCCTCGCCACCGTCGGTGCCAGGGCTCTTTCACTCTGCTAGCTTCCTCTGTATAACCCGAGAGACTCTCCTCGCTCCTATATCTACGTCTCAAAAACAATGCCCCACGCGCGCAGCGCATCTTTCTCTTCGCCTTGTCATTATTCGATAAAACCTCTCTGCTGCACTTTCTTCTTACTTTCTGGCCAATAGCGTAGAGGACTAGGGGAAAAAACAAGGTAAATGTATATAGTACGTTCTTGGTCAACTCCCCGAGGCAATTGTCGGGGGCCTATAGATACAGCGATTGGCTACTGTATTATAAGGAGAGCCGCGCGGAGAGCGAAGATCGAAAAAAAATTTTTATACACTCGCGAGCCTGGGCCAATTTTTCTTCGAAGTTTGAGCAAAAAGTCGCAGACTGCGCACGTGACTCGGCTCACACCGGAAAAGTTAAAAAATCCAAGCCAATGCCAAAGTAACGTTTTTCTATTATGAGAATGAAGATATAGTGAAATTCATATCGACTGTCCAGAAAGTACGTGTATCGAATGTATCCGATTTTCCTATACGAAGAAAAATATTTACATATACCTCGAAGCTCATTATTTTTGTTTTTCCTTTATCCTTTGTATTGATTTTGTCGTGCAAGGGACGTGGCTTGTTACTGCCAATTTAACTTTACTTATACACTTTCTTTCTACGTTATGTCAAGAAGTAGCTTTTCCCTCCGATTGCACTTGAAGTTTTCATCTCTCTGAGCAATAAATTGAATTTTCATGCATCTCGGCTTTAACACGCAGCTGCATATCGACGGGATCATCCGAATTCGGTGTAACTTGAATTTCAGAAATTAATTCGTACCGAAAAGAAAATTTGCATGTAAACTGCGGTCACGCGGGTGCGTGACACACACGACTAACTGAGTCGGAAGAAAAAAGAACCTGAAACAATTATAAGCCGCGCGCGCGCACGGACGCGCCGCGTCGAAAGAGGAGGAAAAAAGGGATGGGAAAAAAGTCGAACAAAAGGACCTAGTCGAGGCTCGAGAGCGTTGTACAGAAGAAAAAGGATGTATAGATATATATAAAGGGCGAGGCTGGTCTGAAAAATTAATGAAGTAAATTAAATTCGAGCTCGTGTGCGGTGAAAAAAAAAAACGAGCGAAAACGCACGAAAAGCGTGGACAGCAGCAGCCACTCGCTCCGCTCGTAAAAGCTGCAGCAACAGCGGCGGCGCAAAGAGCGTATGCGTGTCCTATATACCCCCTTAAAGCTCGTTTCTGATGAGAGGCACGTGCTCAAATGAAATTATCCTCTCTGCGTTATATAGTGGCAGGTGGACGACGCCGCAGCTCGACGTCAATTATAAAGGCGATTTGGATACGGTTTTTTTAATATTCTCCTCTCGCGTGCGTAAACTCGCGCATCGACTGTATACGGAAATTTAAACGCCTACGCTGTATCTTCGACGCGTATAAGATTAACTCGAGGTACTCGAGAATTACAATACTGATGGATCAGTAAGATGTTTTTGCCGCTTCATCGACGCGACACAGCGCAATCGAGATGAGGCCTTCAGCGCGCGAGCGAAATCCGAGGAATTTTGTTGATTGCAAACGGCAGAGAGAAATCAGATAAGCTCGAGTGCGTTTCGTAATAGCGACAATATTTATATTTGTATGCTCCTTATGCGAGAAGGAGGGAGAGAGATAAGAAATGTTCAGCCGAGTATGCCCCCGCGTAGCATCGGAAAATAACTCATTCGATTTGATGCAATCGTGGGAGTACGGTGCATCGTAATATACGTAGTAAGCACAGCGCGAAGGCAAAATTGTTAAAATATTCCCTTATCCGATGTTTTTTTTGCAAAAAAATATACATACCTCGAGCTCGTTTTATACATTTAACTCGTGACTCTTTTACATACACGCGTATGCAGTCGTGGTAATTCGTCACATCGTGCATATTCTCTTCAAATTGTATTACTCTGACGCTGACGCGGAAACAAAGTTTTGTTTAGATTTGAAAAATGTATTTTGAAAATTATACAACAGATATTTACGGCTTGAAATTTTTCATTAAAAAATAAATGAATATTGTACATATTTTTAATGAGTTTTTTCATTTGAGATAAAGTAATTGTAGTACTTTAGTATTTAAGTGCAATATTATGTAGCTCAGCAATAATATTGATTAAAAATGAAATTGTTTATTGAAGTATATGCGAAAAAATAAATATTAAAATTCATAAAACAAAAAAAAATCAGGCATTTATTCTAGTTTCAAAATTATTTTTTTTGAAAAAATACAAATTGCTTTTTAAGTACTTTTCGGAATGATGAGACAATCGACGGTAGTTTATTACTGATTCCACCGCTAGGTGGCCGACGATAAGTTTCAGTCGTATCCACAAGTAAATTATAAAAGTTCCGCAATAAAGGCATATTTTGGCATCGATTGCATAGGACCTGGCTGATATGTTGTATGTTGTACACTAAAATATGAAATACATAACCTTGCATATTGTGATATAGACGAATTTGCTCTGGACGGTGAAAAGTACGCGTGGTGTGACATTCCCTCTCAAAATCTAACTACCTCATGCTGTGTTCTTTTACAGAACATGAAAAATTTATTTAAAATTTTCTTAAACTCATGCTGATCGAAGTAGTAATTAATATAGTTATACGTTGGTTTTAACTAAGACCCTAGGGAAAGTTAATACAATTTCAAGTTTGCTCTTCAAAATTTTTGACTTTAATTTCAAAAATACCCCAACGCGCATTTATTGCCAGTTGATCTGCAGTTGTTTTGATGTCATTCTTCCTTCTTACAGCAACGGTTTACCGATGAGCGTATTTTTTAAACGGATTGTTACCAGTGAAGTTTTATTTCATCTGATTATAAAAGCATGTGATCCGAACTTTTCATCTTAAATTATTACCACAAAATTATCGATCGAATTTACACGATTACAATTATTGGCACGCTGTCGTGATTATTTAGACGTGCGCACTCACGAGTTTGTTAATTGATGTTTCAGGTACGAGCTTATTTGCCGTGGCGGCGCACGAGTTCGGCCACTCGCTCGGCTTAGCTCACAGCTCGGTGCGCGGGGCGCTCATGTACCCCTGGTACCAAGGGATAACCGAGGATTACGAATTGCCCGAGGACGATAAGCACGGCATACAGCAGATGTACGGTGAGTATCTAGTCTAGTCCTTACATGCATATATCGCTGCTGTTCAAGTTTTATCGTTCCGAACTTACATCCATCAATCGAGATTTATATTTAGATTTAACTGCTATCGAAAAGAGTTGAAAGAAAATCATTGGTCCTCGGGGGATGATGAGAAAGAAGAATTATAGACGCCTTTTTTAAGAAACTTAGCTTTACTCGTAACCAATTTTGAATAGCCAATAGTAATTATATTTGTCCTTATTACAACATTGCTTCATCTATCAAAGATAGACGATATCTAATGTTATGACTGGGAGCAGCTATGATAAATTACGATATTAAATACAAATGCGTGAAATCCTCATATTGCAAAAAATAATGTTTATATGTATAAAACTTGTTATATTACATAGCAAAATTTAATATTCAATGCGACGCGCATATAGTACATTTAATTACTATAAGAAGTTAAATTTCCGATGTACTATCTCAATTTTGGTGTGGCATGCGGTCTACTATACACTAGACCCAATCTTATTTTGTCCGCTGGAACGCTGGAATTCCTATGCTTATACACGTTCCACTACTCTGTGGACCGGACAGAATTAGGTTGGGTCTAGTGTACAAGGGAGATTAGCGCGCGTGAATAAATGTAAACATTGCGACTTGAAGAACCGTAAGCGTGCAACGCTTGTCAAGATCGATAATATCTAAGAAAATACATTTTACAGTTAGCTCATCGACTACAGATGTCGCATCGCTAACCTCTAAGCGGTTAAATTTGCTTTGATTTGATATATAAGAGAGTAGAATATGTCAAATTTTAGTTTTTATCGCTACAAATGTTTTATAGATTAGTAAGAAAAGAAGATGTACTAATTTTACGATATGGCCGATTCTCTGTCAACTCAACCGGTCAAAAATTTTTTTCTATACCTAATAAGATGGAATAGCTGTATGTTCGGTTCTGAAGTACTTAAAGAGTTTATTAAGTATACCAAATTAAACGTAATTTTGTGCTCTTTAAGACGGTGTACTTACTTTTGAGGTTTGAGTTTGCCTAGCATGTGTAACATGTAAAGATCTAAGGCTATACTCTTAGGGGCTTTCTTTAGGGGCCTTTTTTGCGCGTTTTTCGATACATATTAGCGTCTCCAGAGCGCAATAATGCTCAAACCATTATAAAAATTTACAATGGAGTAGTTGACGTGTTTAAGAAGCTTCATAAATAGTTTTGAAAGGGATAGTCCGGATCATACTTGATTAGATTTAATGTTTTTTGTGTTTTCTTGATTATTTCTATTGTAGAAGCCTCCAGAGTGCTCAGATCGCTTCAGGACCCATTTTTTTCTGAAAATTTGGACAATTTCCAACAAAAAAGCTCCGATGCACTTTTACTTTTGAGTCATTCTACACTGAGCTAGAGTTTAATGAAACATTTGCAATCTTAGATAGATTACGGAAAAATGCGAAAAAGGATTTCTCAATAAGGATAGAACGTATCGTGACGCGGGAGGACTTATTTTGTTCGTTATGATGTAAGGATGAAGCCTGAAAACTTGATTAAACGATAAATGAAGAAAAAAAATTGTTTTTTTTGATTTTCAAAAATTAAAAAAAAATTTTTTTTTTTTTTTTAGATAAATCTTTACATCAAAATTGTCGTTCTTTCATTAAAATTTTTAAGAACGAATGCACGAGTTTTTTCTGCGGGAGAATTTCGTTTTTTTAGAAAATATATGTATTTATAAGTATAGCTGAAAAAAATGATGTAAGGATAAAGCCAGAAAATTCGATTCAGTGGAAAACGAAAAAAAAAATTCAATGCTGCTATACATATAACGGGTCAAAATTGACTATACTTGGAAAAATTGACTAGATTGATTAAAACGGTTTTGTGAATAAGTAAGAAAAGATGATATTAATATAAGTTAAAAAAAAAAATGTGAGGAAGCTACTTGCCAATACATTGGCAGCGGTTTTTATACATTCCTGACATCCCAAACAATGTGTTCATCATATTAGATATAAAAAAAAAAATTGTTGACCGGAAGAGTTGACAGAGAATCGGCCATATACTCTTTCATCATAAAAAAATTGAGAAGTAATTAGCTCAACCACGTGCGGATGAAGTTGATCATTTCAAAATATCGATTTTATTGATCAGTGACGATTCAATCGCGCCACCGGTGTAGAATGAAATCTTACTTTCAGAATATTTTTTACTGATTTTATGACCAATTTTCAGATTTATTATTGAAACTTTTTCAAACCCTGATTATTCGGTAATAAATGACAAGAATGTTTTTAAATTTTTAGAATATATTGTTTATTATGATCAATGCTCAAAAATAGATTTATCAATTTTCGTCTTGTTAATAATAAATAATGACTTACAAATTAACATAAAAATAACTTAATTATGTGTTTTTTTCTTACAATATAAAATTTTTAATTTTTTTTTTTTTTTTTTTTTTCTTATTTAAACTATAAAAAATGCTATTTACAATGTGTCGACGCGATCAATCGACTGCTTTCAATTTCCAAGCCATATCTGTACTTGAGCATAGGTGCGATGCGCGTGCTGGACTGCTCGCCACTTATCCAACGCAGACAGTTTCTTTTTGTAAAACAGCTCTTGAACGATCCTGATACCGGTCTCGCCGATCTCCTCTTCGCTCGAGTCCTCGTCGTAAAATTTCTCCGCATAAGTCGTCAAATTGTTACTCTTCATCAATTTCATTAGAATCCTATTTTTTCCCCGATTGTTGAAGAAGAAGGTCGTGCCGCAGCCCGAAAAAGCGTGCAAGAATAACAAAAATTCCTGCGATTCGGGATGAACGAAGCTCCTCGCGTCGTAGGCTTGGAAGCTCTTGCGATGGCCCAGTCTGAACATGTAGACGTTGTTCAGCTGTCGCGCCCTCGCGGCGAAGACCACCAGCAGGTCGACGTCCTCTCCGACTATCCAGGTCTTGTAATTTTGGCTCGTTCTCTGGAGGGCCTCCTCGACGATGTCCGCGGCCCCCTCGCCCTCGACGAATCTCGTGCAGAAATTGTGTCTGTGCAGCTCCTCCCTGATCAGTTGCGTCATGCGAATTCTGTCCGCGGCTCTGCTGTAAAATATAGTGTCGCTCGTGTAGATGATGCTGTCCTCCTCGAATTGCGCCTCGTGCTCCATATCGTCGATGTAATCGTCGAATATTATTAGGCAGTTTGGCGTGAAGTGCTGTCTGACGTACTGAACGTATATGTGGATTATCTTCTTGACGGGCATTCCTCTGTCCCAGCAAAATTTGTACAGCAAATTATTTCCATCGATCACGAAATAATCATTGGCTCCAGGTTTGACACCTTTCAAAGGCTTGAAATTAGCGTAAAATTCATCCTTGCTATCAGTCTTGTATCCACTCGTGTCGAAAACCACTGACGTCAAAGCAGACGATGATTCTTCACTGTTTTCGAATTTGTCGACGCGAACTTTCAGTTCATCAATTTGATGCTGTAAAACACACACTTTTTCTTCCACGCACTTTTCTAGTCTTTTATTTTTCTCTTGGATTATTCGTCTGATAATCAACCTTTGCTCTTGCTGGGATATCTTCGGCCGATTGCGACGGAGTATTTTTGCTTTTAAGGCTCGAAATAATTTACTGCACCACGTGAAAGCCATTGTTTGTGTAATAAATTCAATAATACTCGACAAAATTAAATGCACTCAAAAAAGACACTGCACCAAGTCAATGTTCACTCCACAAAATCGTGTTCACGAATGATTTTTTCTAGAGTTATGAGAGCTATTTAAGTACCAGTACTGAGCAGGTAAAAGAGCCTTTACCTGAGAATTTCCCACGTTGGTGCGCTTAATTGAAAAGTAATTAAAGGATTGAATTAGTTTATCAAAATAGCATTTAAGATAACGTCGGTCGAGCCCCCGCTCTATTGTCTGTATCAATCGCCCATTTCGCTAATTACGCAATAAGCACCTTACAAAACGTTCTCGTGAAGCATCGTGAAAAATATCTAATGAGCTGATAAACGTAATGAGTTAGATTAGTGACCACACATTGTAAGATTTTTCTGGATATAGGCAGACTACCGAAAAATTTACTCTTCAAGCCTTTTTTCGTTAATTGATCGATTATAAGAAATAGCGTACCAAAAATGGATGTGAATTAAAAAAATTATTTATTAATTACTTATAAAAGACCCCAGTTTGCCAGCGTTTGAAAAACACTTTCTTACTCGATTTTTTTCATATTTTTATTTAAAACTGTCCGCTGAATCCGATGTGCATGTTTGTGAGCCGAAAAATGTGCTGAAAATTGTTTAAACAATATTTTTTTTAAAAATTGTCAAAATTTCTGTTTTTTGACCTGGCTCGTTTCGACAATACTTTTTTAAAATACATTGACCTAATGTAAAGAGAAAAGGTTGACATCTTTTTCTATAATTAATTAAATTAGTTGGACCAAATTTAATAACGGAAAATTTTGACTTTGCTGTATGTTTTCTTATACTTGGAACATCCTTTTACAAAATTCCACAGAGTTTCAAACAATTTAATTAATAATGAATAATTAATAATAATTATTGATTTTTCCGAGCGTTGTGGAATTGGGATCTTGACTAAAACTAAACTGGTGCGATACAGAATTTATTTGACAAAGGACAAAGTTAAGAATTCTATCACGTACGCTATAGCAAAGCTGCACTCGTGTAATCAACATTATTTATTTATTACGATGTAAATATTTTATACGCGTATACGAGCAGCCAACAGGCAATAATTAAAAATCTCTTATTTTTCAACTTCTTGGTTCTTTTATTGCGTTTTTGACTTCTAACTTGAATTAAAGTGTATTTAGTAATTTAAATAATATTTATTGTAGCGTATCAACAATTTACGAAAAATTGAAAAATTAGGTCTTAAATGTGAATTTACCGGTAAAAAATAATATCAATTATTTTAATTACTTTACACAATCTATTCCCAGTATACTATTTTTACATCGTACCTTTCCACTCAATCGGTTCAAAAGCCATTTTTATCCGATTCGAAAGCAGAGACGTACTACAGCATCTATTTTGATGACGTACAGAGTTTTCTTCGTATCGGTCTCATCGCCGAGATAATAAATCGATTCGGGCTTGTAGATTGATTATTATGATCGGGTCCGATAATTAGGTAATGTATTTCCGCTTATCACACTCGTTAGCCACATCTTGCGTACAATCATTTACGTATTTCATGTAATAACTCTACACGCAGCCCGATGTGCGAGTGCATCTTATCGCGTCGTATTTGACTTTTGTTTTGAGTATTTAAATCGTTATGGCCTTGCGACGAAAAATTTATCAAGGTTCTCTCTGTGCAAGTATAACTGCAGGGCGGCGTGATATCACTGAAAATACCTGTAATCTTTTGCACGATTTTAATTCTCACGATTACAAAGTCGAAGCTGACGGAAGCAGGCGACAATCGAATAAATGTACAGGTAATGAAATTGCTAATTGCAAAATTAAAGAAAAAATACTTTTTGATTTTGGTGATTGCTTTTAAAATCGATATTTCTCAAGTCAACAATTCACGAATGCATCAACAATTTTTTCATTTTGCAAAAATTCATCGAAAAACGAAGTTAATCGATGACACGTGAATAAATAACGAGCATAAGCAGAGCGAACTTTATGCAGACGATTTATCGAGCTTCGCAATTTTCATACACACACCATCTCTTGGGAAAGTGAATTTAACTAGCTCTTTCCTTACATATTTTTTATTCTCAGAGAAATCGACGCGGGCACAACGTATGCGAAGTGCGCTTAAAATGTATCGAAAAACGCTTTGTGTGTGTGTATACGTAGTGAACTCTGCTTGTATACAGACGCGAGACAAAGCAACTCGTACATATAGACAGAGGAAAAGACAGAGTCTCCAGAGGTTCGATCTTTGCACCGTATACGCAGTGTAAAAACGAATATATATAGACCTTTGGCTCTTACCTCCGCGTGTTTGTTACTGTATATGTACTATAGCGCATTTGCTCCCTCGGCGCTGCTGCGCGTCGCCTCGCGTCGACCATGTAAATGTGTACGTATATATAAGAAGCTTATTTTTTCTCTCTTTTCTCTGTCCCTGAGCTTTTCCGTTATGCGAATTGTTGCCGCGCGCCGGACACAGCGTAATTTTTTTTATTATTTCACGAGGCTGCATGGAACTTTTCTCTCTCTCTCTTTCCCTTTCGTGACTCGCATTGATAATTAGGACGGAAACTTCTTATTGCATTCGAAGCTATATAGTATATACAGTTATCAAATGTTATTTCAAGTGTGCCTCTTTAATTTTTAACCCACACCCACACACAAGTTAAGTTCGCAAAAACAAATGGTCGTTGTCTCATTAACTCCGCCGCGCCGCGCCGCGCTGCAGCTGTAACAGCAAAGAGCAAAGACTAAAGAGCGAGTCCGCAGGACTATAAGTCTTAGCCGAAAAGCTCATCGCTAAGCGTCCGCGCGCGTAGTCTAGAGGCCAAAGAATTAGTTGCGCGCAAAGTCGCTCTCTCGCTCGCTCGCGAGCCCTGAACGTGCTTCGTTTTCATTAACCTCGAGCGAGTTGCGCCTGGCAGTTTAATTATTCAACTGCAAAAGCCTCTCTCGTGTCGCAGCTTTTTTCCTTGAATTAATGCTGCTGCGTTTATATTCAATTACGCGGGGCGAGCTGGTTTCTTTTATGGAACATCAAAATGCATATAAT
Organism: Trichogramma evanescens; assembly: GCA_902732785.1. Classification (NCBI taxonomy): domain Eukaryota; kingdom Metazoa; phylum Arthropoda; class Insecta; order Hymenoptera; family Trichogrammatidae; genus Trichogramma; species Trichogramma evanescens. Next base: position 30,128 of record CACVKI010143811.1, on the reverse strand, counting down.
GTTGTTCGCAGTGCGGTTAAAATCATTTGGTTATAGAGAGAGAGAAAATTGACCCCGGTGATGCGGGGGGTGAAGAAAATAAAAAAAAATCTTTTTTTTCGCTCATTCGCGAGTTGGCGAACGCCCGTGGCGACGAGTCTGTCTCTTGATTAACCCGCGCGCTCGGGCAAGTTGAAATTGATCTTTCGAGTTTTTGCCCTCCCCCTACTCCTCCCGCCCCCTGATCCGGCCGATGAATGAATTTCTAATCAACGCGTTCGCCCGCTCTCGACAATTCTGCCGCTGCTATACGCGTCTTTTTTCCGCACGAGTTGTGCACAGCAGCAGCTGTAGAGAGGCCGCTCCACACGATGAAAAATAAATTATTCCGAGGAGTAAATCGAACCCTCTAAAGGGGATACTCATTACGGGCTCGGGTCAGCTAATTTTCTAAGTTGAAAAATGCGCGCTCGAGCGCGCGTGTTTGGAATCGCCTATTAAGGCGGCGGCGGGTAGAAAATTTCAGGCGGGAAATAGCAACTTCTTGAATGCTTAGTTTTTAAAGGCGTGGAAACGAAAGGAATTAATTCGCTCCTCTCGTTCTCGCGGTAATAAATTGAATATCAGCCTGCGAAAGAGGGATGGAAATTTTTCGTACGAAATAAAATCACTTTGCTCTTCGTATTCGATGTTTTCCAGTCATAATGAAATCTCATATATTATATAAAGAGCCGCAGAAAGCTTCATTGGATTTTCAAAGAGCTTTGCTCACAGCGTAATTTCATGCACATGCTCGAAACTATAAATTAATATTCAGAAAAAAGTTCGTTGCACTCCTACGCCTTTCCTTTATATTACAAAGGCGGCTTACTATATACGCAGAGAGAGAGAGAGAGAGAGAGAGAGAGAGAGAGAGAGAGAGTGCAACACGATATTCTTTACTCCCTTTTTGCGTGCCGGTGTGCGTGTGCAAAGCCTTTTCTTTTAGTTATATCAAGACTGTAATCCTTTTTTTTCTCTCCTCAAATCTCTCGGATAATACGAGACAAAAAAAGAAAGAAGGAGAGAAAGAAAGGATAGATAAACTATTTTTCGGTAAGCCTCTACCGCGTGCGCGGGGGTGGTGGTGGTGTATATCGCATAAAAGAGATAAAACAAAAATAGAAGCTCGGGCTCGCTCGCTCGCTCGCTGGGAGAGCTCGTTATAAAACGGATTAACTCACTGTTTCGTAGCGTGTTGCTATGTACTCAACTTTTTTCCTCGTCCTTTTATTCTTCCTTTTTTTTCTTTTTTTTTAATCTTCAAAACTGGTCTCTCTCACGAAACGATACAGATTTAGGAGTTTCGTTCGTTCGCGTTGGCCGGCAACTTCGTAACAGCAGCAGCAGCAGGGGGTAGGTGGTGGCTATAGCGGTTGGCTGGATATATATAAGAAAAAAAAAGCTCTCGCGCACCAACTAAAAGTCTCATTTTTTTTAAGGAGTTGGTAGAGAGAGAGAGAGAGAGAGGTAAAAAAAAACGAAGGTAAAAAATAAGAGTCGACTTGCTTGCGAGCAGCAGCAGCAGATTCGCGTTCTCGCGGGCCGCAACCCAACCGACTTACGATTCTACGTACGTCCAAATGAAATTCATTTTCGAGTAGAAGTTTTTTCCACTACCACTGCGCTGTGTAAGTTCGGCTATTTGCTATCCGGTGCTGCGCACACAGCACGTAGCGCACATATACAGACACAGCTGGCCCTTCTATATTACTACCACTACCATACCAGATCCTGGGCTACCTGTTCCTTCTCCTTTTTTTTCTTCCTCTCTTTTTTTTTTATACGTATACACTGTAGTCTCTAATTAAATTTTGTTTGGCTTATCCGCGTGTGCATCGTTCCAGTGGTGGCTTAAAAGTTACTTCCTTTTTTTTTTACTACCACTACCCAGCTAGCCCCGAGTTGTGTTCCTTAATATATATGATACAGCAGCAGTTCCGAGCGATGGTTGACCGACAGCAGCAGCAGCAGCTCGGTAACAACGCGTGCCCTTAATAAAAGTCCGAGATTTTTTCTGTGCTTTTTTTTATTTCAGTTTATTCGGGTATAAATTATATTTCCTCTCTCTCTGCAATGAAAAGCCCGCAGCCAATTATCAACCCGTGTGTCGACCGCAACGTCAATCACGAAGCGTCAAAAAATATGTACATATTCGCGCGCAAGCTCGTGTCCCGGTCGTGACCATTATTACAGTTTCTCGCGCATCTCGCCGTGCAAAATATCGCCGTGTATACGCGCTAAGCACCGCAGTACTCTGCAGGCGATGTCGCCTAGCTACTATATATGCTTTAATGCACGAGGAGGAGAGGGAGTGAGATGCCCGCGTGTGCGTGGTATAACATTAGGCGTCCTCGCGCCTACAGGACTGACAGGCTGTCCGCTCGTTTTGTCCATCACTAACGATTAGGCTGCTGCTGCTGCTGCATAAACGCCGAGGCGACTTGCGGTGGTGCGTCGCGTTGGCACCGAGGCAGCGCATCGCAAGCTCGCAAGCGCGTTATACGTCCGACAGTTCCAGCGCGTGCAGCATGCCTATGTAGCTGATGCTGATGCTGCTCTGCTTTAGTGCCCAGACTGACAAATCGCCTGGCCTCTCGTGCGAAGTCGATTTAGCGACGCGACGCCACACGCAGCTATAACTATTACGACGTGTGCTCCGCACGATGCGCCATATTCCGGTGCTCGTTGCATATTACGCGGCTAGCTCGCACGAGAGTGTCCATTATCTTCCCTACTGCCTTGTTACGTTTTTTTGCCCATAATAGAAAAACGAATGTATAAACAATGTTGTCGGTGTGCTGCGTGCAATATGCTGCTGCTCTTCGTGCCAGAGAGAGCGAGAAAACGACATTTGAATTGTAAAAGCAGGCCGGCGTCATTTGAAATGCAATAGAAAAGCGAGAAAAAAGGGAAGATAAAGAGAGAGAGAGAGAGAGAGCACCCGACACACACTGGGGACGCTCGGCTCTCGATGCGATGCAGCGCAGGCGTCGGAGAGATGTGTGCGCTTATTGCTCGTTGCGAGAAAATCGTATTTGCGTCGTCCTCGTTGTCGTTGTCTGGACTGCGCGAAAAAAAAGAGAAAATTGTCTGAATGGAGATAAGCACGCGACGACTCTGTCTTGCTGTCTCGAGGATCGATAAAAATCATTGGCATTTTATTCGTACTTTTTTACCATCTTAAAGCCATTGCATAGATAACTATCGCGCGGCGACAGGTCGAGGATTTGAGTACTACTAAAAATATGAACCACAATGAGACAACGATCGTAGATATCTAAATTACTCATAAAATTGAAGGAATCGTTGTGCCATCTTTCTGTATTCCGTGTCCGCGTGCACGATTGCACATAGTAGCCGAAATAATCATAATAATTATTATTTCACGATCGCGTGCATGTACATTTGAAAACTGGAACGCACTTGAAATGCTAATGAAAGCCCACAAAAATCAACGTCATTCAAAAAAAAGTATATATATATACACGTACGGGATCTAAAACACGTAGGCCGTGTACTACGATGATATCGATCGCGAGATTAGATAAACTATTAACTCGGAGGCGTGCGCGGGGCTATGCCAAGCGGAATAATATAAAGTTGGTGTTTTTATTTTCCACTATATATACAGGGTAAATAACACACATCTTGGAGCGAAAAATTTAAAAGGTCGTAATAATGGTACTTCTCGCGTGCACCGCGACGTCTGTAATATACACTTTTCCTTCGAGGTTTACAGCTGCATTTGCGGCTAGCTGCTGCTGCATATTGTATTATAGGCGTATGGCGGAGAAGCTATAAAATCTGCATAGCACAACCGTCGGACTAGTTCTCGCTGCACAACTTTGAATGTACATTATATCTATGTGGATATCCTCTTCGCGGTAGCTGTTGTAAAGAATGCGAAAAAACACATAAGCTGAAAATCTACGTGATGTACGGTTGCATAATACAACGTTAATGTTTATACGTATACACGAGCTTTGTCCCCCCCTTTTTTTTTGGTCTTCTAAAACTATATTCGGATATTCTTTAATGACGTTTCTTCGAACGAGTATCGTTTCGAGTTTAACGACGCGACGTTTCTTGCCCCCGTAACAAATGTACGTTTGGCATGATTGCCGCAAATAGATAGGTAGAAACGATAAAAGTTGGCCCGCTTAGCATAATAATGACATATACAATATACATTCGAAGGTACGAGAGAGAGATGATAAAAAAATTCTTGACTTTTTACAGGCGCACCCGATCGTTTGTGGGGCAATAATCCGGACTACAAGAACTATCGACCGAGGCCGCCTCGTCCCTCGACCACTACGACGACGACGACGACCACTATGACAACCACTACCACGACAACTACCCGAAGACCATGGCGAACGAGACCTCGGCCCGTAGAGCCAACGCCACCAACATCCAAGGACGACGGCGATGAAAGACCCTACAGGCCGAATCACTATCCCGAGGATCGACCTCGTCACAGGCATCCTCATCACTCGAGCACGACCGAGTACGCGCCTCGCTACTATCCCAGCTGGATAACGACGAGTACCACGACGACTACTGCGTCGCCTCCGACGAGACATCGTCCAACTCCGCAGAGGCCCAATTACTATCCGACGGGGTCGTCGACGCCCCATCACAGGCACAACAGGCCGCCGACCCCGAGGAAGGACCTGCCCGACCAATGCGACACGAGCTACGACGCGATTAGCCTAATTAGGAGGGAATTATTCATATTTAAAGGAAAGGTTAGTATATAGTAGTAGAGAGTATAACCGAAACTTGCAGTTAGAGCTCTCGCGAGACTCTCATCCCCCGCTAATACGGAAACTTCTCTCCGATGCACAGTGCGCGAAAAGCCCAAGTAAGAGAGAGAAATTAGAATTCATATCGAGTTCTCTCTCTCACTGCGTTTCTTCGGCAACGGGCGCCGAAAGATTAATACGAAAAGTTTTCTCGCGCGCGTATATAGTGGTACACTCGAGACTCGCTGCTGAGCGCGCGCTAATGAGAGGATATGCATAAGGGATGAGAGGCGCAGTTCCAGCACTTAGGGATAACCCAAAATTATTCGCGCCGATTTCTTAATTTTATGTCTGATTCTAGTACGTATGGCGATTGAACGACAACGGCCTCGTGGACGGCTTCCCCGCGGAGATCAATCAGCTCTTCAAGTTCCCGATGGAGGTGGAGCACGTGGACGCCGTGTACGAGCGACCCGACAACAATCGCATCGTCTTCTTCATCGGCAGGTGGTACTACGTGTTCAACGCGTTCTATCTCGAGCCCGGCTATCCCAAGCCCCTGACGCATCTGGGATTGCCGGCGGAGCTGGACAAGATCGACGCCGCCGTGGTTTGGGGGTACAATCAGAAGACGTACTTCTTCAGCAGCGACATGTACTGGAGGTAAGAGCGATTATATGGATTTTAAGCTAACAAGCTGTTTAAGCAGGACGACATTAAAACTCTGTGTTTTTTTTTCCAGATTTGACGACATCGTGAATCACGTGGAACTGGACTATCCAAGGGACATCAGCATGTTCGCTGGTATCGGTCGTCACGTGGACGCCGTGCTGCAGTGGAAAAATGGTAAACGTCCCATTATAATACGATTCTCAATTATCGTTAATATTCCGCGGCTGCTGCTTCGTTATCGATTCCGCGATTTATGAAAAATAAAATTTCCCCAAAGGCAGAAAGAGAAAGAGAGGGAAGCTTGCCCAGATTTCAATGAAAGATTAATGACGACTTTATTCGTGATATAAAACGTAATATAGATATCGAAAAAAATGAGAGTAAAGCCTACTTTAATTCATCATTTGCGTGTACGACTAAAATCCCTCGAGAAAAAAATTCTGTAATCGCATTATCGACTCTCTCAACCCGTTCGACCGATCGAATTCTTCCTCTCTTTTTCCCAACTTAATGCATATCCGATATGCGCGGACGGATGAACATCGGGGCTTTTCGGAAAATGATGAAATTTCGCATCGACAATCGATTACGACTTACTCTCGATCGAACGCGCGAGAAGGAACGTTCAATTTTGCATTCATCGCTTAATCCTTTTTTTCTTTCCTCGATCATTAGGCACGACTTACTTCTTCGAGGGCAAGCATTTCTGGCAGTTCGACGACAGGCGCATGAGGGTGGCGCACAAGAAGCCGAGATCGTCGGCCCATTACTGGATGGGATGCCCGCGCGGGGTCGACACCAACGACGTCGACCTCGAGCAGCCGATAAAACCCAACGGTGCTCCGGTGACGTCTTCGTCGCCGCTGCTGATGGTGCTGATCGTCGCCACAGTCGCCCTCGCGTTTGGACGTTAAACTTATTTTAGAATGAGATAAAAAAAAAAATTAATTATAACGATGAAGAAAAGAAAAGCTCGAGAGATCGTTTATGAGGAGTTTGTAGGAAAAATTAATTGTTAACGTAATTGTTTGTCACTGCCTCAAATGGTGTGCGTGTATTGCGATAATGCCGATGAAACGTTGCTACTTCAGCGATTCTATGATTTTTATATTGAATGATAAAATGACAAGTTTAATCAAGAGATTTACAATTATGTGCAATACTAGAGAGAAAAAGAAAGAAAGAGCGGAAGAGAGCATTTTTAAATGAATTTTGTGTATTTACAAAAGAAAACACGAACAATAGAGCATAATTCATTGCCTTATTCTTGAGGAACGATTTACATTCCTTCGAGACAAATATTTTTACAATACTCTGTAAGAAGTTAGTTTAATTTAATTTTGTTTACGTAGGGCGTCTTACAAACGAAGGCATAATTTGAATTTTTTTACTTTTTAATTAGCTATTATTACTTTGTTACGTTTACTTAGTTGAACGAATTATATAATGAATACAGGTGATGGCCTTGTGCATCGCAAATTTATTAATGATGATAATGATATTTTGTAAAGAATACAAAAAAAAACAACTTGAACATTGTGTTGTGAATGATCGCGCGTACAGTCAGTTTTTTGTTGAACTGTGATATTTATACTCAAACTCATTGTTAGTCTGCGATTAAACTTTGAAAAGTTATGATATACACAAGTGTTCTTTTTATGAATAAACGAGTGTCTTTTAACTTAAGGGAGAGAAAAAAATAAACGACGGAAAGAAAGCGAAGCTCGGCTTATGATTTAACTATAGACTAATAAATACTACGTCGACTTTCAAACTGAATTAATTATATATTTTTTGTACACTTTTCAACGAAATACAATATGTATATAAAGAAAGATTATAAACTTATATTTATTACTAAGAAAAAGAAAATGCTTATTGTGACAAAACACGTGGAATTGAAGAAGAAAAAAACATAACGATGATGATAATAATAAGGATTGTAGACAGAAACTTTCAAAAAAACTCTGCTTTATTCTCTTTTTTCCTATAACATTGTAATATATATAATAACATGCCGCGCACAATCCATTTTTCGTTTTGTCTTCGTTTATGTTTTATTTATATATATTTATATATTTATATATATAATATGTATAGTATGTATAATGGTTTTATATTATAATTTTTTTTCTTTCTAACGATGATGATGCGAGTCCGTCGACGAGTAGGGATCCCACGGGCTCAGCTGGCGCAGCGTCGCCTGTACGATAGTGTCAATCTCGGCCATACCGCCTATGCCCGTGTCGCCGCACATTAGAGTTTTGGATATACACGGCACTTCCTTATAACCCCAAGATTTCAGCAGCGATACCTGCGAAACATTAGAAAGCGAACGATTTTGCATTATTGTCTCGTTGTTAATGTAGAGTACTTTGGGTTGCAAATGAGGAATGATTTTTTTTATACATTTGAATTTTAAAAACAGATGTGATTGTATGTAATTGAACTATTTTTTATTATTATACGATCTAAGCTGAATAAAATCTATGTGAAAATTAAACTCGTTGACCTATTTAATGTGAAACCTCTACCGTAATATATTCACGTTTCTGGAATTTGTCTCACCTGTGGCGCCGTGACCGGATGTTCCCACATCCTCGTGTTCATGGCCGGGCAGAATAACAGCGGCTTCTTGGTGTCCCAGGCCCGAGCCACGCAGGTCAGTAGGTTATCGCAGATGCCGCTGGCGAGTTTACCCATGGAGTTGGCGTCGAGCGGCGCTATCAGGAACACGTCGGCCCACTTGGCCAGATCGATGTGCAGCACGGGATCGCCGCGATCCTGCCAGGCGGCCCACTCGACGGTGTCGGAGAGCACCTGGCAGCCCGGCGGCAGCTCCTTCTCCTTGAGGAAGTGCTTGGCGCGCTCCGTGACGACGATGCGCACCTCGCAGTTCCAGCCGACGAGCTCCTTGACGAGCTGGGGCAGCTTGATCGTGGCCACGCTGCCCGTGCAGCCGAGCAGCACGCGGCGCGTCTTCGAGATCGGCGGCGCCGACGTGTGGTGCTGCGAGGCGACGCTGCTCGACAGCGGATACTGCGACATGCTGCGCTCGACGCTGCTCTGGTGCTGTGTCTGCGACGACGACAACAACGACGTCAATCGCGTCTGAGGCTGATGATGATGCTGCGTCGTCTGATGATGCTGATACTGATACTGTGGCTGATGATGACTATGATGATGCTGCTGCTGGTCCTGGAGCAGGAGGCGCTCGCTGCACAGTATCGGCTGGGGCGTCGTGCAGTGCAGCTGGAGCGGCGGCGACGCGGACTCGTACAGTCGATTGCTGTCGCGATAGCGCGGCGAGCAGGAGCGCGAGCTGGTGGTCGAGTGGAGCTTCGTCTCCGAGTAGCTCATGCACTTGCTGGCGATGAAATTGGCGCGATCGCGCTCGCGCTCCCTCTCGCGCTCGTTGTTGCGCTCGCGATCCAAGCGCGGCGACGTGTAACGATAGTGGCTGCTCATTGTTTTTTCACGCGCTCTCGTACACGATTTATTATGCGTTATTTATAATTGAATATATGCACGTACGTGTGTATGTATGTAACCACCGTAAATTTTTTATATAATCATGTATGTATTAATGGCAACTAGTAATAAAATTTTCAAAGCTTTCGTTCGTTTCGGCGCTCTCTAAGAGCTTTTACAAAAAGCAAATGTAACAAGTATTTTTTTTAATTGTATTTCTTATCTCCGATACTGAGGCTACTGAACATCGCAGCTTCTATAATAGGCGAGGATGGGTACTATGTAACGAGTCACTCGTTTTATTATTATTATTTTCTTTACAATGCACGTTTTTTTTGAGATCTACGTAAAGCGACTAAAATTGCATTTCACGTTTTTTGCGGGCACTAGAAACTGATCATTCATGTATAATAATCTACAAAAAAAGTTCTACGTGTACTACGCGTTTTATATTTATAGTACAAGTGATCAAGTCTTGTTGAGTTTGGCTTTATGCTTTTTTCTTAATGTATAGTATGTTTTATTTTTATCGTTATGTTTATCTTTTTCTTATTTTTTTTTATATGTAATATATAAGCTTAATAATTGATTCGTACAAATATGATCACTTACACAGCAGGATGCAAAAGCAACGAACAACGAGTTTATATATTTTTTTTTTATCTTTTGCGTGGGCTAAAAAGCTTTGCGAATTATTATTTATTCTCTCTTACGTTAATAATAAATAGGACGACTGACCTCGTTCCAAGCCGTGTGTACTGTTTTTTTTTGTTTGTTTATGTTTTTTGTTTATGTTTTCGTAGTGTTTCTTTCTCGGTCCTTATGGAGTAAGCGCTGGGATGAAGCGATGTGTAAATGATTTGTGTCAAGTGTAGATGAATATATTCAAGCTTTGTAGAGAACTCTGACTTATTGATATGTTAATTACATCGAAGATCGTTATTTCGACTTCTTGAAACTTTCTAGTGTGACGCTTTGAGCTTCAAACGCTATACACTTCTCAATCTCTCTCATTCAGCAACAATCCAATTAACATCTGTGTGTATACATAGAGATATCTTTGTATATCATATCTTTGTCTAATGTATATAGATAGACTTTTGTTTTGTAAATATATAATATATATGCATATAAAACACGATGTCACGTTATTTTTATTAAACTACTTGGGATTCGTTAGGCACGAAACGCATGCACTCGTCTCGTCGTTGATTTATGTGTACAGGTGAACACCCTGAAAATAAACATGAAATAAAATAAGGTTCTAAATTACTTAAAAAAGACATTGAGACTATAATTTTTCAATGAGCTTACCAAGGTAACTATTTATTTGGGCAGTGGTAATCACTTGGCAGTGAGAACAAACAGGTAATCCACTAGACGACGAAGACGATGAACCTTTCTCATTGCTTCTCTGTCTCACTTGTATTGTTTTCACTAAATCCCAATTGAGCCCAGTCTTCTTTGGCCATCAATCCATTATTCATGCGACAACCCAAATAGTCTTTACTTATATCTTTGCAGTTGCTTGCGACGTTCTTATTATCATATAGACAACGCATGTACTTGACCATAAGATCACGACAGAGACCCTCGTGGTCCAATGGAAAGCTACCCTTTTCAGGCGGTATTGGTATGAATTTCTTTTGAGAGAAAGTAAAAGATGCCATTATGAGAAATTATTCTGATTTTGTTGGCCCTCGCTTGGTTGAGAAGGTGGCAATGAAGAGACATTAGAAAAATTCAGATACTGTAAAAGAAAAGAAACAAATGATTAGTTATGCCGAATAATACATACATACAATTTGATAAATAATACCATGTGATGAGAAGTAAAAATAAAAACATGTTTTATTATAGTTAATGAACTTTTTCATAAGGGTTTTACAATCTAGACAATAAAACCAAATTCATAGCTGAACCTTACATGAAAATATGCAATAAAAGTTGTAAATGAATGAATTAAACTTAAAAAAGTAAACTTTCAAAACAGAAAACTATTTCACTATCTGAAGTAACTTTATATTGACTCTCGCGAGCAATCAGTCAAGTTTGAAGTTCATAAAAATCAATATATTCAAGAATCAAGAGCGGATACGCAAAGAATTATTTCACTATTGGAGCTTCAGCCTCTATGCACCGATAATTGAATTTAAAAAACAGTCAAAGTTTAAGGTTACAAAACTTTGTCTAACCTATATAAAACTCTCGGATATCTTTGTAACTATTTCGAGTGAACGTTCGAGGCTTACCAGTTCATTTTGACAACCGTGTCAAAAAGTCAAGCAAAAAACCGATAGTATAAATGTTGCAGACGATGACAGTAAACTAGTGGCCGAACTTCTGTACAACAGCGCAAAACTGACGTTTGGAAAATGTAACAACGGCGAACAGTCAAAAGAGTACAAAATTTTGCTCTTCAAGCGCTCACGTTACCGGATGAATTAAAATACGTAATAAGCCTTCTGCTAGTCTCCTCGCGCAAAGGAGACATCTACATAGCAATGTACACACTCACACACACGCGCGCACGCACTGACACTTTGGCAAGCGAGATCACCACCACTAGAGCAGTATATATATAGCAGACCAGAGTACACACACGTTTACGGTACGCTCGGACAACGATAAATAAGAAACAGCTGTTTACGCGAAAAGGCAGTGAAAACACACTCGTATATAATATAAACACACTGTCCCCGCAGCAATAGCACAGTGAACTCTCTTGGAATTGAAAGGAAAGCTCTCTCTCGTCCGCGCTTATGATACTCCGCAGCGCGCGCCCAAAGTAGTACATATGCCCCGCGATGTGTGTGTATACAGAGAGAGGCTGACAAATAAAAAAACCCAGCCCTTATATATGCCTCATATACGCGTGTTCGAAGCACTCTTGATGGGAGATACACTATTTTTTTTTGTGTGTACGAATAAATATCGCGCTTTCTTTTCGGTCGAGTTTGTGATCGCGAAACTGAAAACTTGATTTACGAAATAAAATATGGGCAAAAGCACGATTGCAAGCTGCACTTTGAAGTTGATCGAATCCTTCGAGGAAAGCTCCAAAAAATCTCGTCCGACAGATAATATTCCTGGTTAATGCGTACAATATATAACTTACCAAAAAATCTCGTCGACTCGCGTTGTAATAACAATCCTATACTAGTGCCTACACTAGTGCAGTAGAAAAGCTCGGCCCTCTCCGGATTCTCGTTGTGTACGCGTATAATGTAACGCGCGCGGGAATCCTGTCGACGCGCGGAATTCTCTCTCTCTCTCTCTTGCCTATATAAGTATCTATCTATACACATGTAAAAAGGGAGAGAAAGAAAAAAAGTAAGAAGAAAAAAAGGACGACGCTACACTATGCAACATACGCGCTATTTTCGTAACGGTCGCAGCAGCTCGACTGCGCGCTCGTACTTATAAAAGCTGCACGTAGCAGCACAGCAGAGTAGTGCTTGCACCCTATAATACTGCGCACGTATAGTACACGTATGTATGTGTACGCTACGTATTTGTATCAGTGTCAGTCCCAGAGCCGCCCCCCTGCACCCGTTCTGTGTGTGTGTGTGTGTGTGTGTCTGTTGCCCACCAGGACAGCTCTCGGCCGATATTTCCTTCTCTAGCTTTCTCTCCCTCGACTACTACTACTACTGCTCTAATAAGCTAACACAATACCTATAGTCCTTGCCTCTTGCTCTGCTGCTGGCTTCCTTCCTACTCTCCTCGGGGCATCCTCTTTCTCTTTCTCGCTCTCGTCGTGCCGCAGGGGGATAGAAAAAGACGGAACTATGTACATGGTAGTAGATAGTAGTAGTAGTAGTAGTAGTAGGTAGACGGCCCTTAAGGAGGATCGCTCCGAGCTGCTTCTGCTGGTGATGCTGCGCGCGAAAATCCCCCGCGCGCGCTCGAGTCGATCCCAAGCTCTGCGTTCGTTTTGCAAGCTCTCTCCGGCGCTTGCGCGCAGCGCAAGAATCATCCGCCCCCGGCCATTAGCCGAGAGGGCGAACAAAACCCTGCCTGTGCTGTGCTGCACTCCAAGTGCACGCGCACCTTTTGCTATGTGTCGGATATGTACTACACGACGCTCGCTCTCCGATGTCTATGACCGCCATGTGGGCTATCGAGGAAACTTTCCGCGTTTTTCGGGGCTAATGGTTTGGTTGGTCAGAAAAGAGCCTCGCAATATGGCATGTGCCAACGGGGCGGCAGGCCCGTATATTATAATCCATATAAGACACCGAGATAGAGAGGTACTTTCGCGCGCGACGACGACGACGATTACAAAATTGGAGCATTAGGGTAAAGTGCGTTCGATATTTACCCACGTACGTACTTTAACTACTACTCCTACGACGAAGTGCACGCTGCACAAATTATACACTACTTGGAATTGCGCCGCTTTTTAATATATACGTTGCGTGACAAATGATTCACGAGCTCCGCGTTTCTTTTTCGGTCGTTTCGTTTGTCGATTTTACGTATCATATAATAATAATGTGTGCTTTATGAAGTAACGAGCATTTTATATTATATACGTACGAATGTCGCCGTAATGATCTTAACGTGTGCCTCGACTGCAGCGGTCTGTAATTTATGATTTTTCTTTGGCGCAATACGAAGCCCTTATATGTGCTCTTTCTCTCTCTCTCGTCTCTTCTTTTTCTCTTCATATGCGTTATATCGGTGGATTTGCAGAGGGATTTTGCCTTGGTTTTGAACGAAGCGTCGGAGTGAAATTGAAAAATAATAAATAAATAGAAAGATTTTCTTGGGTTGTTTTTTATATGAAAAAAATAAATATAGTGTTTATATTTACGATATAGATAAATTATAAAAATAAATAGGTCGATAATCCGTGTAAATTAAACTTGAATATGGCTCATGCGGTGGTACTTGCAGTACAAAATAAAAATTAATAACAGAGAATAACAAAAAATAAGCTTAACGACTATGATTAGCTATATGTACACACATTTTTCGCGTTGCTCAGTACAACTACAAATTTATTATTGTATTTTTTTTGTTTGCATTGATGCAGCCTAAACATCGACTGTTTATCAAGCTGATTTTTAATAACAGCCTACAACATGTTAATAATTAGTTTACGAATAAATATATTATTAATAATAGTATCATTGCATTAACAACGTCGATATAGATCACATTTCGACTTCAATAATCGATCGATTAGTTCATTTTCAACAGACTAACACCACGATCTCTCATTCATATAGCTCCTTTCTTTTTCCCTCCATTATTATGACCAGTCGCGATACAATCGTTTCTATTTTATTTTTTTTGTTATTATTTTTACTTCTTTTGAATTACAATATGTAGAAAAAAGTTTCAGTATATAAACGAAGATTTGGACGCGCGAGCCGCTGAGGATCGCGAAACTCTCGAGGATGCACGCTGTCCCTTTAAAAGTAGAAGTACAAAATTATCACTGTGGGTGTAGAGCATCGATCGATTTACAATGCACATGCAATTTATAAATTCGAGTCGATGACATATCTCGTAGTACATCGTATGTATAGAGATCGGACCAAAAAAAAGGGCTCAAAAAGAAAAAAGAGGCAGAGCCGCTTTCTTTGCTACTATCGGTGGCGGCGGCAGTGTACCTTTACAAGCCTATCTAGACGCAAAAAGCTTGTGTGCACCAAAACGAGTCTTTTGTTCGTAAGACTTTTTTCTTTGCGTAAAAAAGTGCATCTCTCTCTGTATCTATCTCGCGCGGGCGCGCTCACGCGGTGGATGCACAACTCGGTAAAGGAGAGTGGTGGCCTATTGCTTTTCAGTCTCGAGTCGTTCGTCTCTCGTGTGTGTGGGTATGTATGTGTTGTATAATAATGACAATGCATCTTCTACGTGTACATGTATATGATATATATACTACGTGTGTATGCGCGCCACACATTTCTTTGATGAAGAGAACTCATGTGCTTGCTTGCTTACTTGCAGCGGCACTACACGACGACACCGCGCGGTGTATGTACGCGATGAGATATCGATTTTATCCGACTTGCCCGCAGCTACCAGTACGACTAGATGATTAGATGAATTCTGTTTTCGTCTTCGTTCATCACGATCAACACGAAACAAACGAAATCACACGAGTAGTCCGATATTTTCAAAGAATTTTTCAACGAGTTTAAGTCAAAAACATGAAATTTTCGAAGTTATGCAGGCTAAAATGAATTTTGAAATTTCCGTTTGCTCGAGTTGATATTGATATGTGTGTGTGCTTGTAGTTTGAGATGAAATTTGGCACGGAGCTTTTTTTATTGTAGTTTACTTCAGTCAAGAGTTTCTGATGCTACTATCTAAGAAATTTAATTACTTCGCATGGTAATAAATTTTAAAATGGAGTATTTTCAAAGTGCTTATATCTGGCACAGATCTATGTTTCAATGATTATTCAGTTTCGTTTTGTTCACCTTATTTTGTTCTATTTTCATTACGAGACCGGAGAGTTTAAAAGTAACTGTGAAATGTTCATCTAGTTACTTGATTCGTACTATTTTTATGTTTTTATCGTCTCTTTCATTATTGTAAATTAATTCAAATCGATTCAATTAAATATAGAAGTAGTAATGTACAAAAATTTACAAGCAAACTTATGCGAACGTATAAAATAACTTATAAAAGACGTGACTGAAATTCGAAGATAAACCTAAATTAGTTAACACATTCTATCACTTTGAAGCTATAAAATTATCAGTCATAAATAATTTTACGCGCAAATTAAGGTTGATTTACTTTTTTTACCGTTTCTTCAACGATTTCATCGAGTAACGGTTGCCCTTTCATAAAATAAAAGATAAGGACTAGCATTTAAAACGTCCTCTAACGTGGTCTTCTGAACAACATTATCTGAAGTGTAAAGCCATTGTCCTGGACGATTTCCCCGTCTGTAGCAAACAAAATGACCAGCATCTACGGGACCTCTATGTTCAATCACAGCATACAAATAGTATTTGTGTTTTGCTTTGAATTGAGACTGTTTGTTTAATATGCTTGCAGCAGTAGGAGCACCCTAAATACCAAAAAAATTAATACAATTTTCTTCAATAGTATCTAATAGCATATTGAAAATAAAACATACCTGAAAGCCTTTTCGTTTATTTTCATTGTAGGTGTATGGATCTAACACAAGCAATTCATTGAATACCACTGGATCATCTCTTTTAATTGGTTGGCCACACGGACTCCAAGTTGTTCTAGGTATGTGGAGACACAGAGACTTTGGTAACTTGCCAATTGTTAATGTTTTAAAGGCTGCACAACGCTTGTTACAACCATCACATTGAACATCATTAATGACCTCTTTAGTAACAAGACGAGAAAGTAAACTAACAAGAGTCAGTTTTTTCCACATTAACATATCAGTAACTGGTGGAAGTGGCAATGAAATACTTTCAAATTTATCAAAACGTACTGGACTCTGTAAAAAAATAAATATTTTATATTTTTGACAACTCATTTGATTAATTTTTAATGTGTTTGCTCACCCTCCATTGACACTCTGTACATATTAACTGGCTGGTTAATAGACCAGAGAATGGATGTACTTGATTTGGTAATGGAGCTGTGGTCTGCATTGGAAGAGTACTCATAGAAGTCCATGGTTTTGGTGCAGCATCACCTTCGCCATTTTTTTCCATGACTAGACTGGCAAGAATATCAGCAGATCTGGCTAAAATTACTCCAGGTTTTAAAGATAAAGTGGATCCTGATACATTTGTTGTTGACTGAGCATAAGAAGCAACATGGTTGCTGATATTTTTGTTGGTTTCAGGAGGAACGCTACATTTTGAATGAGCAGCTGCAATATCATTACAAGATACGCTTCTTATAGTATTATTAATTATTGGATCACCAGATCCTTTTATATCTGGTATAACCAAAGGAGCTGCAGGTAAAGCATCAGATAGGCATCCCTTCTACAAAAGTGTTCAAAGTAATAAATACATTCTTGAGTTGTTCTTGAGTATGATAATGAGTTATATACAAATAAAAAAAATTAATCATTAATAATTAAACTTTACTACCTTGCAAGAAGTCTGCAGTTCAGTTTGCAATGCACTTAAAAATACATGAAATAGTTCATGAGCATCTTGATGTCCTGGTGCAAAATTCCAGAGGGGACCCAAAGATTTTATTACTTGAACTGGCTGAACAGCACCATATAAATCATCAGTAAAACCATTGATTTCTACATAAGAAAATTGTAACTTGATTAACAATGCTGAAAAAAAATTTCAATTGGAAACATAAAGTTTTAGTGTTAAAAACATACGTTCAATGACTAAATTCAAATTCTTGGTAAAAGAGTCTGATTTGCTATCTTCTTGTCTTTTTCTAAGCCACTCTATGAAATTAGGACAAGCAGCGAAACTTTGTAGCAGAGAGTTTAAAAAACATGTATAACCCAAGTTTCTGATTCCTTCCACTTGACCTAAGAAGTAAAACATTTTCTATAGTTTTAGTCAATTCATACAGCATAATGCCATAGCAACCTAAGGACACACATAGAAAATGGTATACAAACCTTTTCGACGAGGCTTGGGTGAAGGACCCCAAAACACAAAAGCTCCTATAGCCACAGCAAATCCCACAGCAGAGATTACTGAAATCTTATCAAAATCCATTGTTGTTCAAATCTACTTGATCTGTTTTTTTAACAAATCCAACCAAATGAGTTCTATCCTTTTTTTTTTGTCAACAATTATTATGTTGTTGAATCCTCAGACATTGCACACTGCATAACAATGGCCATTATTGAAATGATTATTCTGTCAATGCACTCTTGTTATTTGTTAACACTAATTACGCAGTGTTTTGTAGCTTATTTCAGCGGCCGGGGTGATATGCAAAACACTGAATAGTACACGGCACCACACACACGCAAATACAAAGGGTGTTGTCGACCTCTTGTGATTGTAAAGTGTATATAAACCAGACTCGCTTCTACACAGATGATTGTAGCGTCAAAAAACTAACTGCACGTTTCCAACGCGAATGTGCGCAATTGCGTTGTTTCTATCACGAATAATAAACGGTTATAAAACTTGACAATTTTGACAGTGACACGCAGACTTCTGCATAGGTTACGCGACGTGCATCGTTACGTATTATCGCGAAGTTGTATTCGTTCGGATTTCGGTTAAAGATAATGCCTATTAGTATATCTATATATGATAGGATAGCAGACTGCGCAGCGCAGCAATGCTTAACTTCCGAGTCTGCTCGTTCATCGTTGGACGTACGAAATTTCGACTTTTGAGAATCGAATTCGCGTGAAATATAAAAATTCAACGATAAAAAATCCAGTTATTTTTTGTTAAAAATACAAAATGAATAAGATTTTAATGCGATGTTGATGCGTTAAATATGAATAATAAATTATAAATTTACCAAAATCATTCTTATCAGTTTTTTTCGTGCACAAAAATATCCAATGAAAAGTATCGGTTTGCAATGAATTCAATTTTCGAACTAAAATTTTGAAATTTCTTAAAGTTTATTGAAGTAACTGCATGATTGATATCTGCGAATCGATTCCATAGTGCCAAAATTGTCACTAGCATCACTTCTAGGGTGAAGTGCAGAACATTTTGAAATGACGACGTTTTTTCTGCGAACAACCGTCGCGCACTTCGAATGCATTTTCGAATTTTCTTGTCGAATCGTTGTCAGTTGTCGTAGTTCGCAGTGAAGAAGGGTCGGTCCCGCGACTCGCTATCTATCTAGTTACGTAAAAGTTATCCGAGTAAAGTTAAAGGAAATAAAAAAATGGATCAATCGAATAAACGCAACGCCGTGCAGCTGAATTTTTCACCGGGACACAATCCTACGCCTCGTAACAAAGGTCAACAAACGATGGAGGGAAATACCCAGCAAGCTTCGTCATCGTCGTCCGTTCCTACGCCGGCGGCTACCCAAGACATGAATCGATTTACCAATGCTGGTGCGAGTTCGTCGTCGTCGTCGTCGATCGACAGTAAGATGTGCAATGTCGCTAAACTGAGAGAGCAATTGGTGGAGGAAATAAAAGACATTGAATTATCCATGAAGGTATGATAATGACGGAGGACTGTTTTTGAATCGACGTTGTTTATGCCACTATTTTTCCTTTAGGAAACTATCAGAACTTTGAAGTCTAAGGTCGAGGCATCAAAAAGCAAAGCTGCTCTTATTCAGGATAAGTTGAAGCAAGCAAATCAATTACTTTGTCATCAGAGCGAACAAATTTACATGAAAGAACAGAAAAATAAAATTTTAGGAGAAAAGTATGTGTGGTACATGCTATACTTCACAATTATATTTTACTTTTTTTTTTATTTTGAATCATGTTTCAGAGTTCGAGAGCTGTACGAATGCCAGAAAATAATTTTTGAAACAGTAGATGATATTTCTAATACTCTCAATAAACATGAGTTTCTTGCTGATAACTTAGCGAATCACTATGATTCTGCAATGATTGTGCAACAAAATGATTTGAGAATTCTACAAGAGAATCTTCAGCAAAATTCTCCAGACTCAAAGCGTAAATATTTCATTTTTAAAAGTTACAAAAAAAGATTTGAATGATTCCCTAAACGCCTAAATTATGTTTTAGTTTCTGAACAATTAAAAAACCTAGAAATTCAAATTACTGAAAATGAAAAGCAAATTTTTCAAAATCAAAAAGAAATAAATCAATTGGAGTCTGATTTACAATTACAAAGAAAGCAATTAGAAGATAAACAACAAAAGCTGCAAGATCTTGATAAAAAGTAATATTACAAATTTATCCATTGAAGCCTACACATATATTTATGTTATTTATTTAAAGAATTGCAGATTTTGAAGCTAAAAAAAAGAAATTAGAAGAAAAAGTGGACTTGGAAATTAAAGAAAAGCAAAATCAAAATTCAAAGCTCAAGGAGGTATATGTATATTTTTATATTTTATTTGTACCCAATTATTTCTAATTTCAATGAAGGATGATATTTGATTTATAGGAACTTGATGCTCAAAAACAAAAACTAGTCAATCAAAGTACAATAATTAATGAATTGAATTGTAAAGTCACAACAATTAGGTAACTCCAACTTTTTTTGTAAAAGTAATTTTTTTTTTAATTTTATTTATAATACAATTCTGAAATATAAAATCAACAGTCAAGAAGAAGAAAAAGTTGAAATGGACTTGAAGCAAATCAGTAATGAAATTTATAATCTGATAAAAGAGGTATTTTTTTTATTTTTTAATTGAAATTGAAAATTGAACAAAATCTAATTTTTATATTTTTAGAATGAAACTTTGGATAATAACTGTTATCAAGAAGATCAAAATAATTCAATTAATCTAACAAAACTACAAGAAAATTTGAAAGATTCTAAAAATAAATTATCTTCTATGAAAAAGAAAGAAAGTCAGGCTACTAATGTTTTACAAAAAAAGATTGCTGAACTTGTGAATGCTATAAAGAAGAATGAAGGAATAGAAGAAAAATTAAAAAAAGTAGAATCAGAAAAGAATAATGAGGAAGACAAAATAGAGAAACTTTCTCAAAATTTTATGAATACCAAAAAAGAATTTGATGAAAAATTGAAAATTACTGAGACAAACATAAGTAATGTAAAAAATAAAATAAGTGATGTAGAGAAAATAATTAGTGCATCAGAAGATAAGTTCAAAATGTTAGAGAAAGAAATTGAGGAATTGAATGAAAAATTAAAAGCAAAAAAAGATGCTGAAGAACGTTTTACTGCAACAGCCCAAGAGTTCAAGCAACAAGCGTTACCTAATATTTTTCCATCTAGGGTAAATAAATGTGTACTATAGGTATTATGCATAATGATATAAGACAATTTTATCAATAAATTATTCATTTTGTTTTTTAGACTGAAAATGAGCAAGATAAACAAAAAAGTAGAAAAAAATTATACACTCCAACGTTAGGAGACGACGATTTGGTACGTTATGACTGCAAATATTTTGTTGTACATGTATTTTATTCGTTCAACAATAACTTATGTTTTGATATTACAGGACATTGACTCATTACCAATAGAAGAACAGTTAACGCAGTTGACGCAATCATCCACATCTTCATCTCCAGTAAGAATTTCCAATTTAACTCATACGCCAATTACTGATATTAAATATAAAAATAATCTGTTTTTAGGACAAAAGCCGAAAATTCTTCAAAAGCAGTTCCTTGTCCCAATCGTCCCAAAAGTCTGTTACAAGTAAACCAGAAGGTACACCTAGAGGTAGGGGAAGAGGCAAAAAAAATAATTGAAGCTAAACTAATGTTCATACTAATTTGTAACTTCAGTAAGCAGTATGCATTCATTACGAGACAAGCTTTTGTTCCAAAGCGATTCGGTGAGATTCAATATAAAAAAAAATGTAAAGAAAAAAAAGGAACAGAGGCTCGTCAAACATTCGATATTGGGTGAATCACCCATTAAACTTTTCTCGCATACGTAAGAGCTCCGCGCGCAGGTGAGAGCACACGCGCGCGCAAGAGCACATCCGGTTGATTTTCCCCGATTTTTCTCTTTATCATTTCTCTTCTCTTTCTCTGGCGCGATGAATACGTACTTATGTACACACGCCGTATAATGCTGCTATGTACGCACAACGCTCGCGGTGCAAGTATGCGCGTGTGTAACGAAACGAGAAAATAGCCTTTCGCGCGCGCGATAAAATGTGAAAGCGCGCGAGCGCTTGCCGACGCTTATAAAAGTTCTATATCTCGGTTTAATTTTTTTTTTTGTTTAATGTCGAATCGAAAGAGAAAAAAGGAATGTATAAGCGATTTTATTCTCTCAATACCATAATGTCAATATAATTTTTTTTTTGTTAAAAAAAAGAGAGAAAAGGATTAATTCGATTAATAAAAGAATTCTACACCATTATAATACTGCGTTGGTATGCATGTGCATATAAAAGCGCAGTGAATGCCATGTTTTTTTTATAAACACACAACTATGCGTGAGAAATTTTCGAATTTAGCCCTATTCCAGCTTATATTCTCGTTTAGAGAGATTACTTGCAACGATTCGCCTTCTCAAATAGAACTGCACCGCGTGATTTGTTTCGATCTTGATTTCGTTGCACGTGTGCTAATAGTAACCAGGGCCAGGATAATTGGCTCATCTCCGCGCTACATTAAAATACCTCTGCTCATTTTCTTTTTGGGGATATTATAGCTACGCGCGAAAAAAGCAGAGATGTTATCCCTTTTTTATAATCGATATACGTACACCGAATGGCACGTGCTTACACCAAGTGCGGTGTCCATGCCTGTAAAGAGAGAAAGAAAGAAGAAGAAAAAAAGATGATGACGAAGTCAAAGATCACGTTCCGAATTAATCGTATGAATCACGGCGAGCTGTGTATACGATATAGTTTTGCGAAATTATATCCGTGTAAACACGCACATTACAATGATTCATTGCCCGTGTGCCGCTCTATATCCCCGAGGTTGGTGTATAAGTAATCTACATCGTTTCTTTTTATCATCAACATTCTATGTTGACGCTCGTACGCATAGCCACCTCCGCGTAGGATTATCGCAGGCCATAATAATAATAATAATTTATCACCTAATCATTGTGTTTTCAGAGTGTGGCTACATGGTGAAATCCAGGAAATTCAAATTTGTTTGAAATGTTGTTTTTTTTACATAGAAATGTTTACCCAATGTATTTTTGGTAATTACTTAAAAAATACGTATATAAAACATCTTCTAAATCTTCTAATAAGGCTATCTGGAGAAGAGGTTTTTTTGCAGAATGACGTAAAAGATACCTTGAACCAGTGATAACACGCAGTTTTTACGTTAAAAAAATCATATTTCTGAAGTGTGCCTTCAAATAAGGAGTTACCTTACATCAGACGTCTGATATTTCGTTTCGCGAAAAAAACATTACATGTATATAAAAGTTAATATCTCATCAAGTTTCGTATGGTGTTTGATTTTTGGCATAGGAATTTACGAAATATCGAAGCCAGCTCAAAAATCAAAATCTTCTTCCCGTTTTTTGAAACTTCTATCCTCATCATTGAGAAAATGATATTGAAAACTACTTTTACGGGCTGTCTTCGCATGAAGTTGAGTTTTGAAATTTTTTTCATATTCCCTGTATCGATATTTATTCTTGAAATACACGTTCACGTTCACATTCTATTCTTGTTTATGAAACTGAATGCATTTTTTTTAAGCTACGTTAAACTTTAGAAGTCTCCCAGGACCTCGTCATATATAAATTAGCGCGTAATGCGAATTATTAAAAACGAGGCTGACATCATATTATATTAGACGCACTTATTACACACGCACACACGCACACAAGAAGGAAAGAAGAAGAAGTAGCAGCAAAAAAAATAAAACGGGCAACGATCAGCGGGACCCCCACTTCCGATATTTTTTATATATATACGCGCGCTATATACCGGGCCGAGAGTGCCGACTGGCATTCGATATTATATATATGTTTGCCACTCCGCTCTTCGTGTGTGTTGTGTGCGTCGCGGCCTGTTATAATCGCGAGATCGTCGTCTCGTATCCGCGCGCGAGTTCGCGTCTTCATTGAGTCGCGAGCCTAGCGTCACTCGTGTCTCGCGCCTCATCGCGTGTGTGTGCGGCTGCTGTCGTGATTACATTGTATTAAATTGTATCAATCAATTTATAAATCGCTATCGGAGGAAGCTGTGCAAGTTTGTGCTTGTGTCTCACATATAAGTGTATAATGTTACATTTGTATTTTTAATGTATCGCAATACAGTGCAATTGCAAAGGCGCGCGCGCGCCTAACGTTCGCAACGCGTATGATTATACATTAAACGCCCACGCGACTGATAAGAGACCGACGTACGTGATTTATTAGGAAAAAAATTTTTTTTCCTTTTCATTTTTACGCGTCGCGTCGTCGAGTAATGAACTTGACAGTGAGACCACCGCCGCTATAATTCCATACGTTTGTCTATCAAAGTGCCAAGTATAACATACGTCGTGTGCGTGCGTGAGGTATATTACACAGTGCGCGTCGAGATCACGTTGTTGTTTTGGTTTTTATATTACAGCATAGTATTTTGAGTGTTTACTGTACGATAAGTAACCCAAGGATAAGCTGTTGCTCCTCTTCTCATTTTTTTCTCTCCCCTCGATTCAGTGATTTTCGCCTATATACTTTGTGCTGCGTATCGTGTATCGGTCAACAAATATTTTTTCGGAGCAACGTGTTGACAACTCGTCGCCGTCGTCGTCGTCGTCTCGCGATGTGTTGCGCAATGCCGTGCTGGTATCACACGTTGCACACACATACATATAATATGCGCGCGGATATCAACGTTGGTCGCGCGTAAATCGGCAGCTTACCCGAAAAAAAGAAGAAGAAGAAACGAGTGCGATAGAAAAAACAGCAACAAAGTATAATACAAAGATCATCGTACAAAGTATGTAAAGTTGGTGTCGAGAAAGACAAGAAAACAACAGCGAGAGAGAGAGAGAACGCGTGATAACACACGAAGAAGAAAAAACCAGTTGTTCAGTGCCTCCGAGAGAGATTGAAGAAGTTTCGTCGATAATCGTCGCATGGGTATATAATAAATATGAAATGATGTATAGACGGTTTTTTTTCGCCCGAGTGTCCGCCTGTCCGTGTGTATTTGTGTATAGATTTGTGCACACACCGCATTGTTGATTATGCAAGATATGCAATTTTTCCACTCTTCTTCGTAATAATAGTCGTTGGGGCTCTGCGTAAAAGTGAAGCAGCCAAGTGCCGTATTACAGACGACTGTGCGATTATAATATAATTGTTTAATAAATAATTGGCGTACATACATTGTATATGCGCTATACGATAAAGTCGCGAGTCGAAAAGAAGAAGAAAATTAATATTAAAATTAATAATTCGGAGAGACTCCGTAATCCGTATGCATGAATGACGAACAGCGGCGGCGCGTCAGCGCGCGGGGTAAAAAATGCGTCAAGTCGCCCTCGAATTGCATCATCTTTTTCATTTCGAGTACGTAATAAACAATTCGAAATTCGAGCGAATCTCAATAAATCCAATGTACACAAAGCTCTCGATCCGAGAAAATTTCACACTCGACGAGATGAATGCCATTTCTTTTCCTTCTTTTTTTTTTATTCAATTTCTTTCTCTTTTTCTCTTTCTCTCTCTCTTTCAACTTTTGCAAGAGAGGACAACGACGACGACGCGTCATTCCATTGCCGAGCATTTCGATGACATCATGCGTGTTCGAATGCGCGTGCAGACACACATACGCACGTATATAGAAACGTGTGTGTACAATCATGCTTGCACACATGCGCGCGCGAGACCGGAGCACGAGCCCGCCGCCGCCGCCGTCCCGGCCCGAGCACGGGGATTTCCAGAAAGTTTGTCGCGCACACGCGCTTCGCAATGTATACTGTACACGATCATCGCTTCGCCGCGCGGCGTCCAATGCCCCCTATAACGTTTTTGCTGCTGCTCTCTCGCAGCAGTTCCGATCGCGAAATTTATCCCGGACGTTGTTAAGTATACATTTATACCCGAAAAAAATATATATATCTCATTCGCTCGTTCGGCTAGCGGTTATTATTATACCGCGTATAATTTGGATACTCGAGATTTCCTGCGCAGGCAGCCGCGCCGCGACACACACACACGAAATGATAAAAAAAACGGAGTCGCAAAAGTCATCGCGTTGCACACGAGCGTCGATGTATTAACGAGCCAGCGCGCATAAAAAATAAAAAAAGAAGGAGAGAACGAAGATGCAGCAAAAAATACCCCGCGAGTGCGTCAGTGTGTGCGTGCGTACGCGTGTGTGTACGCGGAAAAAAAAGCTTTGCGGAAAAAAGAGAGGCGCAAGGTTGAATGGACTTGCGCTGTACGCGTACTGGATCTTTGCTCGCACGCGTGCGTGCCAACTTTTCTCTCTCTCTTTTCGCGTACATATACTTATAGCATAGGCGCATTATAATGGGGAGAACGTCTTGACAGTGACCCACTTTTAGCCCGTTTTCTCGCGCATATATAGCAGCGGCAGCAGCCAGGCATGTGTCGATTCGCGTTCCGCTCCGACTAAATAACAACGTTAATACATATAAATACGTTCCACGTATATGCGGGCGTACGTGTACGCGATCACGCTCCAGTCATACGTGTGTAAAAATATATATATAGGTGTGTGTGTATGTATTTGCCGGGCACCTTTATGAATTAGTGCTGCTGCTGCTGCGTATGTAGTGTGCTGCTGCAAGTTCGATATAATAATAAGTGTGTCTATATACCCAAGCGGCTGCTGTTGAGCGTATCGGGCAGAAAAGCAGTTCCGCGAGTGTAGCCGCCGGGAGTGCAGCGCGTGACAGCCGGCACATGGTCTGCTGCTTCTCTCTCTATCTATCTTTCTCTCTTTCTTATAGAGTAAACATATGTATACTACCTCAGTTTCGTCTGTCTCTCGCCTTTTTTTTTCGTTTCCAAATTCAACTGTTATTTTTTCTTATTTCGTATAATATTTTTAAACTTGAATTATGCGAACGAGGATACTCTACGATTTATTACGATGACGAGCATGATGGTCGCGGTGAGTTTGTGCATTCCTTGGCTTAATTTTTCTTACGTTTTATATACCTATATCGGGTAGACGACGAAAAAAAAAAATAAAAAAACTGCTAGAGTGTGCCATTACGATATATCATTTTCCAGCCACGACCATCGCGCGCGCGGCATTTCTAAATTTAGAATTTAAACGGTCAGACGGGGAGACATATATTGTTCATTTATAAGTCTACGAAAAAAAAAATTATATATATACTGTCTCGGCCAGCGTTATATGTCGTTATCCTCCCTCTCTGTCTCGGTCTCTCTTTTTTTCATTATACAAAGTCTCTTTATCATCACGAAGGTATATATATTATAAGCGAATTATAACGCGACACGTGCCCGATCGAATTTTGTCAGACAATGCAAACTTTCTTTATCATCGATTCGTGTTTCTCGCTCGTTATACGTGTAGCGTGTAAAATGTATATTTTATATTGAAAAAAAATATGTGTTTGTGTGTATCGCCAGGTAAATAAAACCAACTCTGAATTCACATTGGCCAAACGATATTTACATAACGTAGATTATTCGGATGAAAAAAAAAAGAAGAAGAAAAAACGAACGGAGTTGCGCGACGACGATGATGACTCGCGCGCGCGCGCGCGACTGCTGCAAGATGTGCGCGACACGATTGTGCAATGTGCGGGGGGTATTAATAAAACGTCTGTGCATGTATATCGCTTCATATATATCCGATAAAAATTACAAAATCACGCTTTGTCAGTGTAAAATGTTGTATTTGTTATCGTTGGTCGTGTTCTGTAAATTTGCTCTCTCTCCCTCTCTCTCACAGGTGATGATTGCATATTTTTGACAATTACTCCAAAATGCATTCTCGGTTTTCGTCAACGATTTGGGATTTCTATAAAAGGATTTTGCACAGGGAATAATATTTCGTGCATCAAT
This sequence comes from Trichogramma evanescens, assembly GCA_902732785.1. Lineage (NCBI taxonomy): Eukaryota > Metazoa > Arthropoda > Insecta > Hymenoptera > Trichogrammatidae > Trichogramma > Trichogramma evanescens. The sequence goes on along the minus strand of CACVKI010143811.1, from coordinate 2,683 downwards.
CATTACGTTATGTGTGCGTTTGACTACTTTACACCAACGCACGGATCGCCTCGTGTCACGAGCACGGCTCCAAAAAATAAATTGGGTTTTCCCCGCGTACGCACGAGCTATTATAATATATTCGCAGTAGCAACCCAGAAGGGGGAGAGAGCGAGAGAGAGCGGAAAAGCGAAAAAAAATTTCGCTCGATATTAACAATGTAAGCTTGTAAGTTGTGTGTGCTGTGTACATAGACCGCATTGAAAATCTCGATTATATTAATCGAACGACTCAGCGCGTGTGTAGTGCATTATATATTATTATATAGTTATTATTATACTCTCAGGCAGATGATTCAGCTGATTTCATTAATTCGATACGAGAGGAGGGTTTTTAACGCGCTCGACTAGATCTGCACGTGAGCTATTTTAAATCCCTCTCGTTTGTATTGTGTGATGTGTAGGTGTGTTTTGTGTATGTACATAATACTATTTGCACCAGTCGTTAAACCACGTTAGACAAGTATATAATATATATCGCTATTTTATTATTAAAGGTGTTCACTCGTCCAACGATTCAGTTGTTCGCTGCTCGAGTCGATGATCGATCTCCCCCCGTCGAGATTCAAACGGATCCTTGATTTTTTTTTCCTCTCGCGCGAAAATCAACGAGCTTGTAAATATAAGCTATGCAGTAACGATCATCGTACGCGATGCAGTCTCGCGATAAGTCATTTACAAACTGCCGAATAACGACGGTTGATCGACAAGCGCGTGCAGATTTTTTTTTTTTTGTAATTACGTATCGCGTCGGAAAAATCGCGCGCCTGCGAGGCTCAGCTAGATGTCTATTTACTTCGCTTAGTCTCTGCCTCTCTGCGTGCTCTTCGCGACGTCGCAGCCACACGTGACAGTCGAAAAATGTATCGTCATACATCATCGCCGTATATAGATTATTATTCTCACCCACAACAGCTATTATAAAAGCATTATGGGCTATGATGGAATACGAGCGATAAAAGTATCCGTATTTTTTTTTTTCATGAAATTTTCCTTTCGAGAAATCATCACGCCCGCGCATGCATCGTATAAAATCCACAGCGCGCTACTTTTCAGTTATTGTAATATAATGTCCGGAATCAATCACGCCTCTCCCGCGATCCACGCACGCTCGTTTCTATAACAAACAACAATAACGTCATTAATTAGAGACGATCGTTTTCATAATTCCGTGTGTGCGTGTGTGCAAGTCGATAATAGAAAAGCTGCGGCGCTTTCTATATATCGATAAACGAGAGATTTTGACTGATTATCCTCGTAGATGGGCTGTAATAGCGTCGCGCGCGGAAAAGGGGGGCCAGTATATATAGGTAAACCGAGAGAAAGAGACTTTGAACTGCAGCGATTCTAACGTGTGCGAGCACGCGAGAGATAGACATACTCGCTAGGTAATACGTATATATAAAGTCTCTCGCTCTTTCTCTAGCATGCGGCTGAATATTGCCTTGCGGTGGCGCGCACGTCGTCGTCTACGTCGTCGTCGTCGTCGTCGTAGTAGTAGAGTCGCGCGCCGAGCGCGATGTCGAAAATGACTCTACGCCGGCGGGAGGCAGAAAAAAAAAGAAAGGTAACAGGAGAGCAGGAGACGCGAGGAGCTCTCGTGCTCTTAGCGCTAGCTAGCCGCGCGCGCGAGACTCCGAAAGCCGCAAGAGATGCTTGTAGTAGTATACCTGTACTTGTCTCTTTCTCTCTCTCACGGTGTGCGACTGTGCACACGATGTATGTGTCTGTATAGCAGCTATAGAAAGAGACGTAGACGAATTACGTCGACCACGTGTGTATACAGGTAAGTGAATGTCTTGTATATGTACGTATGTATATACGAAGTTACAAAAATGTACAGATGCTGCTGCAGCTACAAGACCGAGGATAACGAGGCGAGCTTGTGCGCACGGGCGAAGTTTTCATCGGCCTGTGAATGATATTTTGTCGTCGAATAAAAAAAAAAAATAAATAAATAAATATCGATTGATAATCGGTCGGTGGGACTTTCGTCCGTTTGTAAAACTCGCCGTTCTACGCAAGCCAATCTATCTACGTGCTCGAGCTGCAACGACGACGATCGTTCGATTAGCCGATCGAATCGACAGGTTTTGTATGTTTATAACAACAAGTTTATAACAACAAGTCGATTGTCGCGACAGCTGATTCCGAATCGAACGCACGTGACATCGTGATGTGTGCACACGTTGGGAAACGTCATTATTCATTGGTGTGTGCAAAAAATAAATGTTGGATGTTTGTAATGAATTATATTTTTTTGTTTCCAATTCAGAGATTTGCTCCAACTGGTGATTTTGCGTATATGTGGAAATCCGAGAAACTTTTAACTTTTCGACTAAAAAAAATTTTTTTTTTTTTAGTATGGCACGCATGTGCAACATTCATTTTTGTCTACTTATCGACTTGAAAAATGATAAAAATGTAAGGCTTACGGTTTTTATCAATCGGTATTTTTTTTTATTTAAATGGGCGACCAATGAGGTAAATTCTAATTTTTTTGGTTACAATTTTTATGGAAACCTCTAGAAATCTCACAGATTAAGCTTAATAAAAAAATCAAAAATCTCATGCCCGATGTATTTTTCGACGGGGAATTGAATGGTGACCTTGAATTTGACCTTGAGAATAACCTCTAAGCTACA
>CACVKI010143809.1:0-78558 GCA_902732785.1 Trichogramma evanescens | reverse complement strand
AAAAAATGTTGTGTAGAATTTATTTGTGTATAAATTATTTTCTACTTTGTTTATCGAACACGTGTAGAGTTTATATGTGGTAAGAATAAGTGACCATATGCATCATCGAGCACGTGTAGAATTTGACTGTGTAGAAATAATTTACGATTTTAGAGCACAGCGTTCGTGTAGAGTTTAATCGTGTAAAATTAATTCGTACTATTTATCACAATACTCGTGTAAAGTTTGACTGTGTATGATTTTTCTGTATATTAACGGTGTACAATTTAATTGTGTACAATAATTGTTAAAACATATACAAAATATTTGTGTAGAGTTTGTTTGTGTACATTTTACTCGACGTGGGCAGTTCTGAGGTGGACACTTTGGACGGTGCCTGCGGGGGTGGCGGCGCGGCGTCGCATTATCGACCTGTGCCATGCACACCAACTTTTTGCGACGCGACGGCGGCGGCGGCTAAGCATAGATCTCGATCCACGTGCGCGCATGCATATTTGATTAATGGCTATAAGCCCGAATAGACAGGCCGCGTCGCTCTCAGCTGACATGCACCGACTCTCTCCTCCCTTCGCGGCGCAGCAGCAGCAAAGTTATTTAGTCCGGGCTGAGCTGGGCTCGGACGGACGGATGGACGGGTCGCTGCTGCTGCTTCTCTCGTTCGCTCGCGTTTAGCGGAAAAATGTCAGCGATATAACTTTTTTCGCCTTTCATTAAACGCGTATATACGACGACAAAGGCACATGCACGAGATGAGGGCTTGTCAGAAATGGTCAAAGATCGTCTTCGTCGTATAGTCTCTAGCTGCTGCCGGTACAAAGAACAACTACTCCGTACGCGAAATACATATTTTTTCGTGTCTGACGGGCAAAATATTTTCCCAAAGACATTCTCTTTCTCTCTCTCTCTCTCTCTCTCTCCTTGAACGAGAGAGAAAGAATTGCAGGCGTGTGGAATGTCAAGACTTCCGTCCACGTCCCGGCTCCCGAACGAGCCAGGAAAAGCACGAGACATCCCTAATTAAGTTGCGAACTTTGTGTGTTGCCCTGACAAGACTGTAACTGCGCGCAAGCTATGGGTATATGTATGTATACGAGCGCGGAGCGACGCACCAGGAAGATTTTATACAAGTTCCAAGTGTCACTCGGACGTTTTAACCCCTACACGCTTGTGTGTGTGTGTGTGTGTGTGTGTGCTACGCGTGGGCAGGGCTATACGAAAAAAAAGGAGAAAAAAAAGTAACGAGAACTTTAGCCACCGTCGCGGCGCGTAGTAGTAGTAGTAGCAGTAGTAGGACGGTAATTTGGCTGCTTGATTTATTTCAAAACTTTTTTTGCAATAGCGTTCGAAACCCAAGTCTCCTCGGCGCTCACGTTCGCCCACCGCCGCCGCTCGGAACTCGGACGCGAGATATATATATGTAGTTTTCGAGCCGTTAAATTGTCCTCTCTCTCTCTCTCTCTCTCTCTCTAGCCACTTGCCTCTTCTTTTTTTTACTTTACAGGACTTATTGTAATGATATTCAAGTTGCTTGTTATAACAAGGCCCAGAGAGAAAGTCTTGACGGTATTGGCTGAGGCAGCGGCAGCAGCAAATCTCTCGTGTCTCTCTGTCTCTCTCGCGTTGCAGCGACGCGACGTTTCCATATACATAAGAGACTCGCTTCGCTCACTGAAGCACCCTCTAGCGAACTTTTAACGAGAAAGACTAGCAAATTTATTTTAGTTTAGTCTCACCCAGAAAGAGAGAGAGAAGTGCCGGATTAAATGATGAATTTTGAAAGTGGTGTAAGCTCTTCCCTTCTACTTTCGAAGCTTATTACAATGATGATACTTTTAAACAAGTATAAATCATCCCAGCTGATCAAAACTTTAAGCTATTGTACGGAGCTTCTTTTTTTTCTCCTCCTACTCCTTGCCTTCTTTCTTTTCTTCTCTGCCACTACTAGTCCGGGGCCATTAATATTGATAAGAAAAAGAGCTTTTTCAGTTAAATTTTATACAACATTACACACACAAATTTATACCAAGAGAGGAGCCAGTGGTGGTGGTGGTGGTACGATGGTACGAAAATACGTAATAATTGGCTTTACAGGTGCAGCAGCGGCGGCAGTACACTCGAGATTCGCCCGCGAGATCTGCGCGCACATTTATAAATCAGCCCGCATGATGTGTATTATCCAGCGAATAAATCATGCAAAAGGCAGATAGGGTCTGCCGCTGCTGCGCGGGAGGCTTCATATACATAAATTAACCGATATATTAGCCGAAATTCGTATACACGCGCGTGTGTATCGCGGCGGAATTTTACCGTCCTCCATATCTCTGTACGCGGGTAAAACCGCAATATTATTCCGCATACAGGCCCTATATACCCGACAACTCGGCAATTTCGGGTCCTTTTAATATGTATATCGGCTGTAACAAGCCGATCCGAACGATCAGAGTCAATCGCACGCATATCCCACTCACTAATACATGTATCATAAGTACTGCTGCCGCTGCGTCCTGAATTTTATCTTTGCCCCGAGAGCTGCGATACGCTCGGCCGCTCTTGAATATTTAAATTTTCGCTCGCTCGCACGCGCCGCGCCGCGCACTGGTTCTCCCGTGCGCCTGTATATATAGAGCCCTTCGTGCAATGTAGCTGCAATGGAAATCAAAACGACCCAGTTTCGCGTATTCTCTCTCGCCCCCTTGCCGCAGTTTTTTGTTGGAAAAATTCGTCGAAACGTTCGGAGTTATATATTATACGTACTTTGTGAAACAAAAAAAAATATATATATAGAGCATTCCGCTCGGTTGATGAGAAAAAAAGTCTCTTTCTCGAAGGAAGAGGAAAAAATACTACCACCACGAATTCGAATTGAGATGGTATAAATGTGTGTCGTCGCTTCCACCCCCCGAGTTATGCTTAATTTTACCGGGCATAAAGATGCTGAAAATATACTTGGAATTAAAAAAAGGTTCCCCACTGATGAATTTTCAACTCGGTCTTAAAAGCCCGCGCGGATAATAATAGATATGTACTTCGTGGAGTCTCCGCGATGTTCAATTTACATTCCTTGCATTCCGAATAGAATCCGAACTCGCGTACCACGTAAAATATTAATTGAAACAAGGAATAAATTATTCAATTCTTTATAATTACCACTATAAAATCGATAAACATCTAAAGTGGTAATAGGACGAAACTATCCAGATGCCGGTTAACAATAGTTTACGTGCAGGCATTCTTTGCATAAATTGCGAAAATTACTCGCGTAATACGCAAGAAGATAATTAAATTAATCAAGTCTATATGAATTAAACCTCTTCTCCGGCGCTTGTCCTTGCGTTTCATGGGCCAAGAGTACACGAAATTATATCTCTCCGCGTGTAGCAGCGAGATACAGCTCGGAATAACGTCTGGTCGCTCGTTTGTTCGTACTACTTGCGGTATAGGGCTCGTATAGCTATAGGCGGATAATCGCGCGCTGGATTATAATCACATTAGAGCTTATAGCGGCGGCAGCGGCGAAGCTCGATGCGATAAATATTTCAGATCATTTGCTCAACGTTACTAGCTACTACATCTCGGAGAATCTCTCTCTCTCTCTCGTCTCGGCGTGGTCAAAATTAGCGACATAGCTCGCGACTTTGCACGGAAATATGCTGCATACATTCCGCCCTGCGTACGTATATAATCGTATATAGCTCGCAGTAAGAATGACGCCGGAACAAGTGGGTATCAAGAACTTTTTGCATTGTTTCTCCGAAGCTCGGGGGCGCAATCGTTTCCACCAAACACCACCTACACCATCGGTACCGCCACGCAACAATGCCAAAAAGTTGTGTCGGACTTGTCTCGACGTAATATCGCACGCGCGGGACGTACGGGGGCCGAAGAAATCGAGCCGAGTGAGAGAGAGACCCTATACCTAAATTGCCTGGCACTCGAGGAACTTTGTTAGACTTGTATATGTGGTGGTGGTGGTGTATTATAGCGGGTAATATGATTAGGCTTTCTGGAATTCGTTACTTAAAACCGTGTATATTTCGTTGTGTTGCGCAATTGTTGTTCTTGCTCCGCGAGTGAACTCATGCCTCGGCGTAATGTACATATTCCGAGGGATATCTCGCGGTTCGTTAAATTTTCCCAACAACCCCCTTTTATTTTCTCGTCCAACTTTTTTACTTTATAATCTCGCACTTGCCCCGCCAGTCGATCGACGTATATACATTCTCTACCACGCGTCGTTTCTCTCGGCTTGGAAATCGATCCGCAGCCACCACTAAAACGACAAACAATCCATCCAAAAGGTGGTGTAAAAAAGCAACAACAACAGCAACTAAAAAAGGGGGATAAAGAAAGCACAAAAGCAATAGTGGCAGTACATATATTCGCAGCACTTGGCACTCTTGGCCTCTGCCTGCCTCTCTCTTTCTCGGCTGGTCCGAGAGCTTTTATTTATATGTATAATATCACCTGGTCATTGTAGCCGAACACATACTACACGGGCTGAGCAGCAGCAGCAGTAAGCTCAAGCAGGGAGAACAACTACCAGGCCGAGAGAGAGAGTAGTAGTGTATACGAAGTGCTGCTTTCAACGTAATCACTCGGGCCGAACTTTTCCTCGAGTCGAGTTGCTGCTGCTGGAGAGCTGGAGGCTCTCCTGGAGAGCGGGTGTAGAAAATGGGCGGCAAAAGAAACGGTCTGTGAACACTCTCTTATAAGAGATGTATAGATAGACACGATTCCCTTCCTTTTTTTTATACTCTCGCTGCCAAGGGTGGGAAAGTGCGCGCAAGGCGAATTTACAGGTATTATTCGATGCAGTTGCCAGAGCCTCGAAACACACATACACACACTTACACTCGTATATAGAGCAGCAGCACATGTACACATCCGCCGGGCGCTCAGCAGCAGCAGCAGCAGCAGCAGCAGCAGCAGAGAGCTATATCGATCGCTCCGCAGCAACAGCGGAGAGAGTTGCTGCCGCTGCTGCTGCTGCTCTAATGTAACGAGGCTTTGTGTCTTGACCAAAGGATTTATAGTGCATTACCGTTGCGTTGATTACTTTCGATTGCGTCGCGCCGGGGGAACGATATAATAAAGCACTCCTCGCGCCCATGGCCGAGGAGGACCCGGCCCGATCAAAATCAATATATATAAGGGATGGTAAACGACGTTATATGGGAGCGAGATGGAGGAGAGAGAGAAAAAAATAAGATCGCACGCGCAAGCTCGCAAGCTCGGACACACGCCAAGTATAAACCATAAGAAAAGAAAGAAGGACTATACTGCTATGCTCGGCGTTGGTGATGGCAAATTGAATCTCGCTCGCTCTCTTGGATACGAGAGACGTGACTGCCTCGGGGACGCGGACCAAGCGCCAATGCCTCGGCTTCCCGGAGAAATCACAACGTGTATACGCGATTGTGACTGTTACGATTCTCACCCCCTCGATCTGCAGTGTCCCTTTGGATTCGTCTTGATAAATCATTCCTTCGTCTTCTCTCTGTGCGTACAATGTATCCAGGAGGCCAAAAAAAGAAGCATCGATCGTTGGCGATGGTACTGCACGCGGGGGGACACTATATAGGACTTTATATTATTATATACGCGCGTTTGTATACCATGTGAAACGTTTACTCGAATTATAGGTTTCTCTATGCGCGCGCGGAAACGCATTTCCAGCAGCAGTGGTAGCATAGCGGAAGTAAAGGCAAGCCCATTACTCGACCGAGTACGATTTCAAAGCAAATAATTATCTTGGCGAACTTGTTTTCTTAGCGTGTGCGTCGCTATATATAGTACAGAGGTATATAACGAGGAGCCGCCGCCGCCTTGCGAATCGCTTTGCGAGACGGGCCGCACACGCGACTCTCTGTCTCTCTCGCTAACGTTTCCCAAGCACACATCTACACAAACTAAGTACGGCTGATGTTTACTCGTACGACTCGATCTACGTATATATATATATATACGTATAGGTGGACTGTACGTCGCGCCGTGTATATACCTGCGCCCTGCACCGACTCGATCGATTCGGCACGGTGTAAGTAAGGCGCGTGGGGCTGAATCACCAAAGACTCGCTATACCTTGCACGACCCACACCCGTAAAGTAACGCACGGACAGCTTTCGGCAAAAGTTATTTTATTATTATTATTATAATAATATATCGTATGAGATAAATTTTGTACGGGTCAACGCGCGCACATCTAGTCCCGCCCTCTCGATTGTGTGTACAGCTCGGGGGACCGGTGGGATGCAAAAATTTGTGGAAAAGTAATAGCCAGCGCGCAAACGTGGTACACCCGCGCGACAATAGAGGATCAGGCTAGAGAATATCGAACGTGTGCCGTCGTTATTTCCAAAGATTTTTAGGCGCTATATATCCCGCGAGCAGTTTAATGGTTCATAAAAAAACGGGCACGAATGCGTATAGGGTATATATAACCGATAAATCATAGCCTCGATGCCGGGACTTTTACGAGGATCAAAGCTCGTCGCCGCCGCCACCGCCGATGTGTCCGTTATAATGAACCGCGTAATGCTCGCGTATTAAATCCGCATCCAATGTGTGTGTGTGTGTGTGTGTGTATACGATAAAGACATCAAAAACGGCAAAAATCACGTGATTTTTACGATGGAGCCGCACATTTTTATTATTTTTTCATTTTTAAATGCCGCGCAAGATGTGCAGCAGCTATGGGCTGGCCACAACAAACAACAATTGGGGGGCTGGGCTAGTATAGATATAGTATAGATGGGCGCAAAAATTCCGCAACCAAATAGCCCGTACGTACGCGTGCTCGAGCTTTAAACTATATATAAACTTTTGTGTGTTTGGAATTTCACAATTAATGAAGTATTTTCGATTGTTTCGCGTTCACGAATAGCCCATATGCACGAGCACTTTTCCTACGGGTAAATTCAATTCTCGGGGCACCCCCCGTCGACGTTATATTCGATTATGCCGTCGAAAGCACACAGCTATATAGGCAGAGAGCGGCGTTATAGTTTCGCGCGATCATTGTTTTTGGCCCTCCGTCGTCGTCGTCGTTGTTGTGCGTGTGTGTGCCTGTTAGAGTCGTGCTGCTGCTGCTGCCTGCTACATATCAGGGCAAAATTTGACGAGTACTTTCCCGCACCAAATTGTTTCAAGTTATCGCTCTCTCTATATAGCTCTGGCTCTTCGTTCTTCGTTGATCCGATTTGTGCTGCTGCTGCTGCAACATGTACTAGCTTCGCGTATACAGAGCTCTGCGTACAACATCGTGTGCTTGTCACAAGGAGATAGGCGCGCCAAGAGCTCAGTCACTGCGACGACGAACTACTACTACTACTACTATCAGCTGCTGTGCTTCGTTGCTCGAGTTTCTAAAATGTATGCCCCCAAAGAAGTTGTATATAGGCAAGCTGATGCGCAGCAAGCGAGTCTGTACACAGCTATATACTTGCAGACTCTTCGTGCGCGAATGAAGTCGCTGCTTAGATACGCGAGTACGAATCGCTTGGAAAAGTTTTGACCCTTACTCTATTTATAATATGTCTATAGCTATATCGCCGAGAGTATCGAACTTCCACTTGGCTAATTACTAATTTCGTCGATCAGCCGTACAGCACGAGGTGTCGGAAAATTGGCGCGCGCTGTGTTTAGTACATCGCGTGCGATTCATAGTAGCAGCTGTACTCGCGGATCGCTGCACTTTTGGGGGGATGTGCGCAAAACTTGGGGATCGCTGCACGCTGGCTTACCATTACTTATATAAAGCTCGAAATATTCTCTCTCTCTCGTTGCTTTATATACAAGCTCGATCGATATACATATACCGCGAACATTGTGAATTCAGCGGATTAAGTCGAATTTAATGGGAGAACTCGACAAGAGAGAACGGAATATATTTTTTCAGAAGGTGAAAGCCGCCGTTGCCGTGGAGGAGGAGGATCTCTCCGTCTAGAAGAGTAATAGTGAAGTGTGTGTGCGTGCGCAGCAGCGAGCGCAGGAGGAAGAGGAAGTATTCATGCATAAAACATCAAATTTCATATTTAAAATTACAAATCGCCGGCCGAGCTTCAAAGCTGCTGCAGTCGCCGCCACCGCCGCTGAGCGAGAGAAAGAGAAAGAGAGACAATGTACGCGCGCGAGCGTCGGATGAATTTTACAAAGCTGCACACGACGAATTAACTTTGTACATTGCGTACAGCAACTTTGTTAAAAGCACATATAGCATTCCAGTTGGAAATAAGTTTATAAATGCCTTGAAAGGGTAGGGAGAATCGATAATGCGAAAGCACACGCACACATACACGTAAACGAGCTGATTCTAGATCAAGTCCATTAATTTTTGCTCTTCACATTGACGAGGCTGAATTATTTAACTATTGATTAATTATTCTGAGATTTTACAGGATAAAAGAATTATTACTTTACTGATAATGATACGTTGCGTTTACTAAAAACGTCATCCTGAAACGTTCGTGTCTCGCGACGACGACGTTTGTTATTCTAAAAAAGAAAGATCGGCGATCGTTTCGTATATAATGTATAGTTAAAGTTGGTCGTTCATTCCAGCACGTTTTCCAACAAAGGCTCGCTCGCGAGCACACGACAATATTAATAATAACAATAATCGTCGCTCCGTTCACTTGACCGCTGACCAGTCGTCTGTATTTAACTTACATACCGATTCTCGAGACTATAGAATCGTTCTAGTTACGCGTCGAGCGCCCGGTCATCCTCTAACGCCGCCACCACCACCGAGCGAGCTCGAAAAGGCAGCAACAGCAACAAAAAAAAAACGAGAAATAGAACCTTGCCACCAATTTTCATTATTCATCCGATGAATAAATAAATGACCGAAGCGCACGCGTTGAAAGAGCAGTACAGTGCAGTGCGGCAGTAGCAGAGCTGACTTAAAAAAAAAAAAATTAATATTTCGTGCGAATCCATACTTCCTGCAATTTTAATAACACCCATTTGATGCATATCTTTTTTCAGTGAAAAGAGCTTCTCATGAATTATTGAACGCTTTTTATTATATGATCCGGTCTACGCCGCGCTATATATACCACTCGTGCTTTACATTTTTCTTAACGCTGCCCCGCTGCTGCTGCTTCTGCAAAGTTCCCTTTTTTATTTTATTTTTTTACAGTTTTTTTTTGTGCCCGCCGCCGACGAGCTAGCTGGCTGCTAAACGAAGAGCTACGCGCGTAATAATAATAATTTTTATACACGCACGCGCGCGCGCGCGAGCGGCCCAGGACAATATTTGCAATTTTAATAAAGCTTCGGAACTAATTTTCCGAGCTACGCGGGAAAATTCTAATTTCGCTCGCTGCGTATTTTCGAAATGATAATTTTTCCGCACGTAGACCGAGTGAAAATGTGTGTGTGTGTGTGTGTGTCTGCAGGTTGAGAAATTCTAATGAAGGTGTATGTACTGCTCGGCGCACCGATAACACGTAGTACTTACCGAAAATCTGTTCTTCGAGGCACATCCACGTGGCGGTTAATAAGATTTAGCTCATTTCTTGTGGCGTTTAATTATCGCGCGTAGCAGCAGCAGCAGCAGCAGCAGCAGCACTCGATATAGAGACCCACATCAGCAGCAGCGGCAGCAGCAGCATCAGCAGAAACACAGCAACAGGTGACGACGATCCACGCCGAGCTTTTTCTCTCTCCCCTCGTCGCCGTGCCGCTGCGTACGCGAGAAAGAGAGAGAGGCCTCAAACTACACGGAGACTACCACGGCGAAGCTCTACATCGCTCGCACACACATATGCACGCCGCGAGCTACGAGTGTGGACTGAGGGTCTATAGACGCACAGAGAGCTAGATATCGCGTAATGATCGGCCCAAGCAGTCGTTGAATATGTATCAAAACTAGAGTCCGCGACTTGGACGCCTGCGACCCAACACTTACTTATACATCGCGAGCAAAGCTGGTTTTTTTTCGTTCGTTCGTTGCCGCGAGAGCCGAGCATATATAGCGCGCGCGACGTGTTCAAAAACCGATTACCCGATTCCGCCGCGATGAGCGCGCATAATTCGAGACTGCGGAAAATAATTGGGAAAATAAATCAGCGTCGAGTTCGTAATATTGTCGGTGCTCGGGCGCACGCTATTGATTCCAGCAAGATTGCACGAAATGAATAATCTCGGTTCAAAGCTGCCCGCGCTGCAAATTATCCGCGGCGCAATTGAGACTCGATACAGCTGAAAGTGGGAGCGTGGACAAAACTCTCGACGTAAAAACACGACGGAGCTCGGTTGAGTTGGTTTTTTTTCTCGATTGAGTGTTGAGTTGTCTTGGATGTGCGATTCCGGTTACTCCTAAACCGACACATAAATTTGGGTAATTTTTTAGTCGCTACACTTTCGAGTTAAAAGTTATTTTGGTTTTTTCATTGGACTTATTTTCAACTTCTTCGCAATCAACTTTTAATGGAGGAAGAATTGATAAGAGAATTATCGCAGAATAACGAATAAGTAATATAATTCGAATCCCAAGAGTGTGGCCAAGAAAAAGTCAATGCGAAATTCAGTCATAAAGATACCCAAGACTTATTATTTTTTCGTCCTACAGCGAGTACCATTATACAGCGTTTCTGTCTCATACTTATTTGCTAGGCTTTACGATTCGTAGTAGTACAATTTTGAAAATTTTGATTGTAAGCCGTCTGAGTGAGTAAAGAGGCGTCACATTATGTGTCACACTTACGAACCCATCTCCGAACTCCTACTTCCCACTTCAGCCGCCAGATGGCCATGGAGCTCTGAGTGCGTTCCCTCATGCGAGCGGACCTCTACAGGGCATAAAATCTAGAAAGCCAAATGTAGTAACCCAGTGATGTTAGTAGTCCAATCAATGAAAATCTATCCCTATGTTAAAAAAAAAAAAATTTCGCAACCAGAATTTTACGACGGATTCTTATTCTGGGTACCCTAAACAACTAATTTTCATAAAATGCCACTGTTTATTGTTCCTGCGTTTTTGTTTATAAGCGTTTAAAAATGCAAAAAACGGATTATAATTTTTAACTCGTAAAGTTTAAGTTTTAGGAAAAAATGTTTCAAACAAAAGTTGTAGGCATTTTCAAGACCTTTGAAAACTTACCTTCAATACAAAGTAAAAATATCAATTAATCAAATTATTATATCGCCCAAAACCGACGAGAACATATCATCTTAAAATAAATCATTAATTTAGATGGATTTACCAAAAGTAGAAAAATTATTACGTCAAAAACATCAAGATTTTTGGAGCGACGGAAGCTTTTTGCCACGATGCACATGTTTTTCTGAAAAAACGATCTGTTTCACGGTCGAGTGCACCGAGCCCCGACACTGTGGATTGAAAAATACTCGAAGCAGCAGCAGCAGCAGTGAGGCGTCATGCAAATGCGCACTGCCACAACCACCACCTCCACCGCCACCACGCCAGCTTTTGAAAGCCACGAAATTGTTTCTTCAAACTGCGCTTGCTTACAAGAAGAGTATATATGTACCTGGCAGGGTGCAGCCTGTACACTCTCTCTTTCTCGCGCGCTCTCACGCTAACATAATTTTTTTCTGCGAGGCGGTTTCGAAATGATAAAGAAAAAAAAGGGAAGGTGAGGTACATCCAGAGAGTTGTGTAAGATAAAAAAGATATTAGGCTGCTGCTATGCATGAATAATGCATACAACTCGCGCGCGCGGAGTCTCGACGCTTAATAACAAAAACAACAAAGAGCACCCGACTAAATATATAATACCCACGGCCTTTTAATGAAACATTTCAAAGTGTATCGCCGCAGTCTAGCGCTCGCGGAGGATGCTTACGATAAAGCTATACCAAAGATTTTCCGCAGCTGAACATTCGGCGGATAGCAATTAGAGCGGAAATATCGATAAAACTCATTCGGTAGGCCGAAAGTTACGCCTAAATGATTTTCGGGGGCTCCTTGCGAATTATTATTATGATCTACGTCTTGCGTTCGTTGCAGTCGGATCAATTTATAGGAGGGGGGGGTAAAAAAAAACGAAGGGAGAAAGAAAAGAAAATCCCGAACGATCCGATACACACAGTCGATCGGCAAAAGTTGCTACTGCTACTCTCCAGGATATCGGGCAAACTTTTAATCTTCGGCCGATATTGCCGGGGCTAACATTATATGGGCTTGGCGGCGCACAAAAAGCAGCTCGGGGCTGCGATTAATCAGGAAAAAAGAGTAGTGTAGCAGTTTGCTATAACTAGAAAATAAATCGCCTCTCGTACGTACACGCTTACCTTGGTTGGCTGAACGAGGTAAGGATTAAGCTCGTGTAGTGTAGTACGTATTTGAACGCGGGAGGGAAAAAAGGAGTCGTTGGAAAATTGATAAATGGCTCGTCTCTCGCCAATTATATGTTTTTACGTATTACGGAGATTATCGAATACGATTGTGACATTTTTGAAATTAAAAATCCATCTCAAGTACGCAGCAACTTCACAGTGATGTATTATATGCTCCATCGCTGCGCTAAGTAAGTCTCAGTCGAGCTCTGTATACGCGTACAAATACGAAACGCTGCAGATGTACTACGTCCTCCAAAGCCGCATAATATTCTGGACCATTTTGGTTTTAGTGGTTTCTGCTATTTGCCCGGGGAAATTGCACCTGCTGATGTCACATCCGTTGACTCCTCGTCTCTCTCTCTCTCTCTCTCTCGACTTCCCATTCTCCCAACCTCCCCAGTCGATTGTTATATACATATAAGAGGGACGACGACGACGACGACGACGACGACGCTGCAATAGAGCGGCAAGGACAGATCGATCGGGGATGACTGTACTATGTACTACTGCCGATCCTTTGGCTGTTAACGACGTACTTTCGACTACATAGCTGGCACACACACTAGGCAAATTGAAATTTCGTCGCTCGCGCGCCTGTATAAGACCCGAGGGAAGAATGCAGCCTAGGCCCGGCGCGTGGCGATGGCTTAATCGAGTTCTGCGGTCGCGCGTCCTACCCCCGGAGCTAATAGGTAATCTCGTCTCACCGAATGGTCAGCGAGCGCGCGACAATCGGTAATAAGCCGCTTTACGCCGGGGCTTGCGGAGGGGGCGCTTCCCTCCTCTCTGCGCACAGGACGAAGCTAATTCAAAGCTCGGTCGTATACGGTCGATCCTTGAGAATATGCCGCGCGTCGAGTGCATTGGCTGCTACATAAAGCTTACAAAGCTATAGACGCGGTCTCGATTTCACTGTCTCTCTGTGTCTCGGTGAAAATTACTGCGCGACGCACATCTGAGAGAGAGAGCGAGAGGAGATATTTGCTGTGTCAGTATAGAGGACCGTATAAGGGAGAGAGCTCGATTTACCGAAGATGCAGCTCTGGAAGCATGACGAACAATGGCTCGAGCTCGAAGGGTCTGGATCTCAATCAAGCCGTTGCAAGCCTCACATGCTGCAGTGCAGAACATCGCTCCTAGCCGAGCTTGCGTCTGCACGAGTCCAATAATAATTATTGTTGCCCTCGAATGCGTAAATAATGAATTACGCACGTCACTGCTGGCCGTACCTCGTGCGCAGCCCAGCATGAGCATCAGCATCAGTAGTAGGGAAGTTTTCGACAGGAGTCAGGCTCGCAACAACAATAATATATAACGAGTAGTCGCTCGCCCGAGCCCCGAGTTTGCGTAACCCCCGCTCGACAAAGCCCGTAAGCAGCTTTATAGCATAGAGACGCTGCAACGCGAGAGGCTTGCGCAACGTCCGTGAGAGTGAGAGAGAGAGAGAGAGAGAGAGAGTTGGAAAAGTCGTCCTCGCAGCTCCGCACGCGCGTTATGTAACACCAAGACGCATTATAGATATTAAACACCCTACGCAAACGTGTTCGTATACCGTCGTCGTCGTTTGTGTAGTCGTCAAGAAAACGTAGCCACGACGACGACGACGACGACGACGCTGAGCAAGATAGTGTGTACTGGCAAATGAGAGTGCACGCATGTAGCAACAGCACCTGACGCGAGACGACGACTACTACTACCTACTACGACGGAGACATACCGAAAGGCATGGAAAGAGGATTTTGCATCAGGCTGATTATTTTGCTGAAAGGATGTATCTTTCTCTCTCTCTCTCCTTCTCTTATTCGCAGTAGCGATGATAATGTACGCGCGCCGAGGCCGAGCTTTTCGGTTCCTATAATATACGCTGCTGCTGCTGCTGCGCGAAAAGTAAAGAGACGTATACAAGCGCATACATACATGCACTGCTTTCAATCAGAATTAATGCTTTTATATATCTGAATATATGTACTTCTTTTCGAGAAAGCTTTTTGTAAAGCTCTCTCTCTCTCGCAGTACATAAAAAATGACAGTGGGGGGATCTTTTTTAGTCGCGCGCGTGGGCTTCAAATTTCGTTTAATAATTCACGCTCGCTATTCGCAGAATTAGCTCTCTCGAGACGGGGCATACATAAATTCGAGACCTCGAGATCGCGTGGTTACGATTACGATACACATTCATACGTACATACGTACGCGCCGAAGCTTAAAAGTTCATCATTCACGCGGTGGCAGCTCTACGGTACTATAAGGCACCATGAACATAACGTAACACACGTGTGTACGACAATCAAGCTTATTTGTGCGCCACGTTTGTGTGTGTGTGTGTATAAATCTCATCCAGTCATTTATCTCGACTCTCTCTCTCTCTCTCTCGGTACTGCGCTCTCTCGTTCTCGAGAGCTATGTGTGGTGTGGCGCCCGTATAACCTGTTGCCCCGCGCGAGCTCGACTTCATTATATATCCGCGCGCGCACATACGTGTGTATAAACGCATCGATGCTGTACCATATATTGTACGACGGTGTACTGAACGCACATCATCTCGGGCGTGTACTAGTTCTCTCTTATATATACATCTGCACCTAGACTGCTCGTATATTACTCGGAGCTTTTCTGCGATGCAGTACTATGCGATGGAAAAGAGAGAGAAGAAAAAAAGAAGAGTTCCGAGCGCGTAATTGCAATCAGCGCTCTGTGCGCCACCAGTAGTGGTAGTATTTAAGAACGCGACGTAGAAAATCGACGGGAGCGAATCGAATTACTAATTGTTCAAGATACAACGCACAGCAACTATATGGTTGGCAGCGGTGGTGGCCATGTGTATAGGGGAGGAATATCGTTTTCCACCCGTAGTATATATAGCTCGTCGTGTAGACCGCATCGACCATTTGCGCAGCGGAAAATGGGGGAGGGGGTAGAGCCTAGTAGCGCTCATAATTAGGTCGAACGCGTTTCGCAGAAGAGCAGTAGTAGTGACGTCGCGCAGCAGCCAGCGAGCCGAGGCCTCGATATTCCTCCTCCACCTGTGCGCAGTTTCGGAGCACTTAATGCAATTCCTCTGGGGCTTTCCGTGTGTGTCTCGTGTGCTGCTGCTCTTCTCTATACTGTGCCTATCGTATACGGCTGTGAGCGTATGGTACGGTGCTATATATAGATTTTCGCGTGCTCAAGCACATGGAGCTTTGAAGCCGAGCTCGACTTGGGAAAATATTTGCCGAGCGAAAAATAGGACTCAAAAGGCAGCACAGGGGACGTTTCTCTACTTCTTCTTTTTTGCGTTTCCTCCACCCTCGATATGTGTTCTGTTAAAAATTAAGCATGACAACGAGTAATTTGAAAATAAACTTACTCTCGCACGTGCGTTATCCTTTTTTGCATGACTGTTCCCTGCGTGCATTCGGCAACAGGTATCCGAAAAGTTTGCAAAAGTCTAATTTGCCCGCTGAATATATGGTAAAGAAATATTTCGGTCGAGAGAGAGAGAGAGAGAGAGGTAGAGGTAGAGAATATCAAAAGAGCCTCATATTTTCTACATTTGCAAGAGTATGGAAATATCCGAAGGAAAAAAAGGAACGAACATGGCAAAAAAAGAAGCTCCCGAAGCACCAGCGCAGTCTCGGATGTAATCAAGAATAGGTTGAGAAATATAAAAAGAGAAAGAGAGACGGAATATGAGATAAAATAAAGAGCGCGCAGGAGGTGGCAAAGCAATTGCCAACGGTATAAAAGATAAGAATTCCAAATAGCAGTAACAATGCTACAACAGATATTCACCCTTCTTGTGCGTTGCTTCACTGCTGCTGCTACCCACCCAGCTTGTTTCTTCGTCGAGTTCAGAAACTGCAATACTCGATGAAAAATTCTATGCATATTTGAGCGATATAACCGAAGAGTCCCGAGCGCGTCGACCTTTCTTGATATTAATGCGCTGCTTTCGCCTACTGCTGCTGCTTTGCGTGCAGTAATATACCTGTCTGCCATATTTGCCAGGTAAAAGAAATGCCGCCGCGCGCGGAGAGAGAAAATTTCGGTTCTCGCGCGCCCGAAATGTTTTCGCAATTACACGAGCTCTCCATATTGCAAGGAGTTTTCGAAGCCAGAGAGGGAAAAAGCGAGAGAGAGAGAGAGAGAGAGAGAGAGAGAGAAGGCACGAAAGTAGCCGAGAAATAATTCGCTTTTATGTATACACACTCGGAAAAATTGCTACGAGTTTCGCAGAACGCGCGAAACGCGTCGCGACCGCGCGTCAGATTAAAGATTACATATTCAGATGGCTTTTTCACTCCATTACCGAAATAAAGAGAGAGCGTATTTGGCTTATGCTGCGAGAGAGATCGGAGATCTGGTCTATTTTTTTGTATTTTTTTTTTTCAAGAATAACACACTGTAAAATTTCATGTACCATATACCAGTACCCTATATGAGTAATTGAATGAGTCTTTGTGAAAAATGATTGTTGCGCAATGAAATTTTTGCAAAAAAAGAAAAACAATTTATTTGCATTAGATAAAAATCGTTAACTCCTAGAATAGTTTTGTCAAATTAAAAAGGATCAGTTAACCGTAATTTTTTGGTGAGTCCATATACCAGGATAATCTTTCATAGAGGTCACTAAACTTTTCTTCAATTTTACTGTTATCATAGGGCGTCTCATCCCAGATGTCATCCGTAGAATTATTTTGCATAACGTAGATCCAAAGTCTATACAATACCCGCTTAAACATTTTGTTTCGCAAAATCCAGAAGTTATCGTCCCATGAGTCAATCACCCGAGTCATTCTCTCTCGTAAGGTTTCATCTTCAATCCTCTTCAAGATTTCTTCTCCCATCATTATGTACACAAATCGCCAGCCCAACCATTCGTTAAGCAGCAGCTCTTTAGTTGTAAAAATATTTCTGATTAATTTGTAGTCAATATCCACGGCTTCAAGCAATTCAATTCCATGTTCAAGTGTTTTAGTATATTCAAGCGGTGTAGGTTTAGGATTTCTCAATTCTTTATCGAACTGTTTGATCAATAGAACTCTTGCATTAGGATCTGGTGTTGTAGGACTTCCGTGTAAGAGAAAATCTATCTCTTGCTCGAGAAATTTTTTCTTTGGAACATCTCGTACCTTTCGAATACCACCAGGGATAGAGTCGTCGTCGTAGTCACGGGCGTTGCCCATCACCACTAAGGTACCGAAGAGAAGACTGTGAATACACATTTCAATTATCAAAAAAAAAAAAAAAAGAAAAATGCGACGAGAGATTATAAATTGAAAAAATGTTTGAAAACTCATAGAATGGCTCGTAACCTAATGTTGGTTGTTACTCTTCGAAATCTGCGATCGCGATTCGAAGCAACGACGAAAATCTCGCTTATATATGAGCATTTTTTATAATTGAAAACGGAAACATACTAAAAAAAGAGACATCTTTCATTATAATAAGCTCTTGTTAAAAGAACTATCCAACATCCGGATGATAAATACATTTTTTGCGTCACATGTAAGCATAGACGGACCGATAAGGATAGAGTTCGATTAAAAAATGTTTACCTCATGAGAGATACGCATTTCCAAAAATATAAGGGTTCACTTAGTCAGTAAAAAAAGTGTTAAACTGTACTTTTTGTACAAATTTTATCATTGATCATATTTTTACAGTGAAGATGAACACTTTGGAAATGGTTCATGGACCTACCTCTTTTTGTTACATTATTTATTCTATAGGTATGTAAAGAAATTGTTCCTTTTTGTACTTGATACTAACACAATCTTTATAATGAATTTATTGGGTATTTATCATTTCCAAAAGTTTGACAACCAATTCATTTGAAAGCTCACTAATTATTCGCATGAAGGAAATTGAAACTTGAACTAAAACCGATTTGAATCAAAAGATCTAAACTTTTTCTCAAATTATATCTTATTTTCAAACGCAATAAAATAAATTAATAATCTAAAAAAAGGATTAAAGTATTATCTCGTTTCCAAACGTTTCCACCCAGTTTCTTTTTAAACCCAAAAATCTGAGAAAAAAGAATTCGTACTTCTTTCGCTATAGTCCGCAATTTTTTTTAAAAACGATTTTTGTAATAACAATCAGAGTATTCGTATACTTCCGAGTTTTCGTAATTACAGCCGCTGAATGCAAAAATTTCCCGAGACCGCCTATTATCCGAACCGTATCGATCGTCGAACGCGCAAATCGACGCGTCGAGGGATACCCGTCTTGGAGCTCCTAGCTCGCGACCAATCATTCGCCGAGGCTCGCACTGCTCAGCACATTTAGCCAAGTAGGTAGTGCTGCTCGGGCAAAAGGGGCCAACCTTAGCACAGGGTTAATAACGTCTAGAGCATATGTGTGTGTGTGCATCGGCGTAGAGAGAGAGAGAGAGCATTACGTGGCGCAATTCGCACACGAGCTGCCGCGCGCTCAGCTTGCAATATGCTTCGTTAAATTGGTACGCGGCAGTGGCGACGAAGAAGCCCCCCCATGCAGCGGCAGCAGCAGCCGAGTTAATGGGCAGTTGTGCATGTCTCTCGGATGGATTGTCGACGCGCAATCCAAGAAGCTAAGTCAGACCTTGGCGCGAACACACACACACACACACAAATACACACACGTGCACGAGCTTACGTCTCGTTAAGATGACGCAGCAGTTGGCTTGACAATGCATGTGCGGCGCGTCATTCTCTCCTTGTTATTGCGCCCTGCAGAATCCCCGAAACACGACTCATCGTCCGGGGCCGGGGAGACGATGATTTTTTTTGTCGCTTCTCGACGAGTCGAGTATTTGCGTTTCTTTATGGAAATTATAACGTCCATCGCCGTTGAAATTTCTACTGAAAAAAACTGCTTCGACAGTTGTTACAAAGAAGGAAAATAGGCGTGTGCAAAGGCATTGATTGACATGAATATAAAATGATGACTTTTTTCATTCGGTGATTTGCATTTATTATTTATTATATTTTTTTTCAAATTTTACTCTTTTTCGCAGCTACACGAAGCACATGGCTACATGAAGATTTTTACGCTTCAGCTATATGCTAGAGTCATATACAAACCGTGATAACTGTAAATCGTTGATTAATTTAACTACAATGTCTTCGTCGCGTAAATCATGGAACATATGTTTAAATGTCTTCTCGCCATATTCTAACTTGATCTGGTCGCTAAATAAGAAATCCCACTCGTTCGAGTCGTTGACGCGCAAGATGTAGTCTCGAAGGCCCGACAATACCTGCCAAAATTCAAGATCGTTGTAGTAGTTGTCGTAATACGAGCCGATCGCCTCCTCCATTCTCTTTCGCAAAGTTTCGTCCTGGATGTCGCGCAGTATATCCGCCTTGAACACGTTGAACAGCAGCGTGAAGCCTATCCGTGCTTCTTCCTCCTTGGCATTGCTCACGTCGTACTTTACGGGGTGCTGCAGTTGATCGATCTTATAGTCGTAAATCATTACGTGATGTCTGAATTCGGGAAATTTTCCGAAATCTCCCATGTCGCTGAAATCGATTCGGTAATGAGGATCTCGCATTTTTACGAGTAATTCCATTCCACGCTCGAGTGTTCGGTTATAATCGGCCGGTGTAGGTGCAGGAATTCTCAAATCGGATCTGAACTTATCCATATATATGGTCGTCTAAGAAAAGATCAAAGACAAGAAAATATTTGCGCCAATCGTATGGGGCGCTGCTGACCGTCAGCGCGAAGGTACCTAAGACAAGACTATACAAATATATTGTAACTATCGGTAAAAGAAAAAAAATACCATGCCGAATTAAAATAATTTCGAGGTACTCACAAAATCACTTGCAACTTCATGATGAGCTTATTACTCTTCAAAAGCTGTGACCTAAATTCAAAGCGAATACGAAAATCTTGACTTTATATGTGTTTTTTTTTATAATTAAAAGCGGAAATATGCTTTACTACGGGAGGCATGTTCGTCTTTCGCTAATAAGCTTTTGTTAGTAGAACTGTCCAACATCCGGACGATAAATACATTTTTTTTTATCGTCAAGCGCGCGTAAAAAAACGTTAGTGATTTGCACTACGAAAATCGCAGTCGAGGATAGAAAAAAAAGCCATTTAGTTATGTCAACTAAAGTTTTGGGTTAACGGTAATGAGAGCTAATTTTGTTACAAGTACTGGAAATTTTGTACAACATTTGTACGGCACGAGAAATTTGATCACATTTTTTTACTACTGCTAAAATTTTTCGATCGAGGAACTGCAGCAGCTTATGATGCACGTTAAGAAATTGATTGACACGATCAATGAAAGAGAACTTTAAAGAAAAGATTCAATTGGTTTCATTTCTATTGTATTTATTAATTTATACATTTATTTATAATTGTTCGTTCTTGAACAATATTTCTTTCGCTTTTTCAAATGGATCTGTATTGGAGAAATGATCGATAAGCTTTACCAATACCGGTGTATATTCACCGTTCGAATCCTTAATTTGCGGGCTCCACAAGAAATCCCAATTTCCGTTCGAACTCCACAACAAAACGAATTTCTGAAGGGCTGACAACACCTGCCAAAACTGAACATCAGTATAGTGGTTATCGTCAAACGAGCCAATCGCCCGAGTCATCCTCTCTCGCAAGGTTTTGTCGTCGATGTTGTGCAAGATATCTTCCCTCATTATGTGGAACAAAAGTCGCAAGCTCGTCAGTGTGTTTTGCTGCTTGACTCGGCTCATCTTGTAATCTTCTACGAACTCCAGTCGTCTCGTGTTATGGTTGAAATAAATTTGATGGTTCACGAAATCTTCGTGGTCGCTTTTAATTCGATAATCGGGATTACGCATCGCTTCAAATAATTCCATTGCGTGTTCGAGGGTTGCGTTCCATGTGAGTGGCGAAGATTTAGGATGTTCCAAGTTTTCGGCGAACGCCGAAAGCAATGTAAACATTTCTCGATCTTCCGCGACAAAAGGATCAAAAAGATAAGGATATCTGGTCCAATCGGCCTTGACGGTGACCGTCAGCGCTAAGGTGCCGAATAAAAGACTAGAAAAAAAAACAATTCAAATTATCTATGAAAGAAAAAAACAAGATAAAGTGTTAAAAATTTCGAAAAATGTAAAAACACTCACAGAATCGCTTGTAACTTCATGGCGGCTATTTACTCCTCGAAATCTGCAATCGCAATTTAAAGCTACGACGAAAATCGTGCTTTTATATGAGATTTTTTGTACAATTAAAAGCGGAAACACGCTGTAACGCGAGGCGCATTCATCATTGACTAATATTTGGATCAACCCCACATCCGGACGATAAATAAATTCTTTTGCGTCACGCTCGAGAGTAGCGCATCAAAGCTGCGAGATGCCAAAATTAAAAGTACCTAGCTTTTATTCGAATATAGAAATTAATCAAGTGAATATTCAGTGCAAATCTCAAAAAGTGTCTTTAAAGATAATAATTTCAGGAATCGAAGAACGAATAAGAGATAACCGATAGACCAAAACAGCGGTGGCTTGCGGGGTGGATCGATCTGCCGATCGATCGGATCGCAGTTTAGAACGACGCACGCGACGACCAAGACATCCGTTTCACCAGATATACCGCAGCAGGTGCACATATATATATTGTATAGACAGACGAAGCGCAAGCATATGGAAGGAGTCGAGCCGCCGCCAAGGAGTATACGTAGGATGTTTCGGGCGCGCAACGATGCGAGCTGCCGATCGATTCTTGCGCGTTTCTCGTCTCTCTCATGGCTCTCGTGATACGGTCTATATAGGAAGGCGCGCATAGCTGTGTACTCGATATGCTGCAGCAGCAGCAGCAGCAGCAGCAGCTCGAGTCTCTCTATACATATATAGGCGCAGGGAATTGGATCGGTTTCAGGGGTGAACCGCCTAGTAATGATCATGCAATGCCTGCTATGGGCGCGTCTCGCACGCCGCCGCCGCCGCTTCATTGTTTGCCATCCCGTGAGAGAGAGACAGCTTATGTATATACACCGTACGCTGCACCTCGGCTCTCCTTTGGCGCACAATATTGAATTCAGCAGCTGTATGCAGCCGCACGCACACACAATCCCCGAAGCGATAAATACCCCTGGCCAGGTATTTTAATCGATGAGCGGCCAACAACGACGACGAAAATGAAAAAGAAAAACCAAAACAACGAGTGTACAGCGTTTTGCTCGCCGTGCGCAAGTGTGTGTAGCACTACGCGCGGCTCGTTTATCTTGACTCGTGTAGTTTACGACAGTCTGGCCCCGAACTCGCTCGGCTCTTATACTCTAGCCCCTCGTGTATATGTGTGTGTGTGTGTGTGTGTGTGTGTGTGCAAAGGAAAGTTCCGGCGCGACGAGCAACTTGCCGCAGCGCACTATGTATGTATAGCTACTACGTTATACAGCACAGGAGCTATAGGAGCAGCTAGCCGGGGCTCGTGCAGTGCGCGACGTACAGTTTCGTGTGCAGTTTCGCAGTGTGTGTGTGTGTGTGTGTGTGTGTGTGTGTGTGTGTGTCTACGTGTGTGTTTCGCCGACGACGACGCATCGTGCCGCATTCTTAAGTCGAGAGACGTTGGAGCTTTCGCCCCATAATTTCTAGACCTAAGTCACGCAAGCTCCCCTGTATACACGTACACGTGTGTCTCCGACACGAGGAAAGCAGCAGCAGCGGCTAGTGAGGCGTCTCGGAGGATTCGCGCGCTAATGTCATTTTGACTCATCTTTCATTTTTCAACGAAAACATCGCACACAAGCGTAATTCTACTCGCGCGCAGAAGGTTTTCGTGTGTATGCAGCAAGAGCTGGCTATAGCTGCTGCGCACTAGTTGCGCATCGCGTCGCACGGAGCCTATATGACCCGCGTAAATCGTGTGTTTACAGAGCCAGAGCTTCGACTTGCGGACTGCAGCTCATAATTCAGAAGGTCCCTAAACATCACGACCACCGCATGAGCCGGCGAATATTTAGTCTCTCTGCAAACGGGATCGATATATATACCTACACACATGCGGCTTTCCTCTATTCGTGTTTCGCCCTCTCTCTTACTCTTCATATCCTTGCCTCTTATTATTATACACACCGTATACCAGAGCCCCACACACTCACTCGTAGCAGCACTAGACGAAAGGTATGAAAAAAATTACAAAGCGTTCGGCTGTGCGTGCCTTTTTTGTTCTTCGCTCTCTCTCGTCGTCTCTCTATACCTGAAAGCTTCCTCACACTCGCTCGTCGAGTCGAGTCGCGCAAGCTCTCTCTCCAGGCAGCCAAGCGCTTTCTCCGATAATTGTTTCCTGCTGTATGAACTTTCTCATCGGGGGAGGCGAAACTTTTCACGCCTCCTCGAGTCTTTTGTCAGCTGCTATATACATGCTCCTCAACTGCCAAGGAGCGAAACGCGCGTGTATGTGTGCTCCGAGCGTGCAGCAGCAGCATGTGCTATAATACACTGCAGCAGCAGCAGTATATGATCGAAGAAGGGTTATAAATTTTTGCGAGCTTGATTTCGAGCCTTGGATAAGACGCCACCGTCGTCGTCGTCGTCCTTTATATTTTGAGACGCGATTTATCGTGCATATTATGCTGCTCCAGTATATTCCAGGGCTGCGGAATATGATTTACAAATGCGCGAGTGAAAATTTACCGCCACGCTAATCGAAGCTCGCAAGAGAGAGAGAGAGAGAGAGAGTAAAGTTTGATAAGCATGGTATACTATACCAAAATGGAGCTAGGATTCTTTTGATCGAATATACAACCGCAGAATCGCGACTGATTTCCCATGTGTGTCCGCGATGAGTCAACAGCCATTACACGTTCCAAGCCAAAGCAGCATATACACACGAATCTCGCAACTATATATAGCACACAAATAAGCGCACGACGTTCATATATTCATCCCTGCTGCTAGCCGAAAATCGATCGAAATAACTCCCTCGAGTCGATTGCTGACATCGCTGATCAAAGCGCACCACCGCCGCCGCCGACGTGGACTTTTTTTTTTATACCCGCGCCCATACACTCGCTAAAACTTCTATAATTACTCTCTGCAGCGTTTGGCTTTGCCTATTGTATTGCGCTAGTTGCAACGTCATTTTTTCGCAATGAATAAAAATCGGCCCTACTCTATCTCTCTCTCTCTTTCTGGCGAAGCTTAGTTAATTACAAATCGATCGCGCGCACGAATACACGACGTACGTTTGCCGCCAGGGCACCGTCAGGGAGTTGATATATTCCTCGACGCGCGCGCGCAAAACTCGCCCCGGACTATTTTCCGGGACGATATTTCCTTCCCAATCGGCAGCGGCGGTGGCGGCCGGTTATTAAAACTTTTACACGCGGGGGTCATTATCGAGAGAGAGAGAGAACTGGTCTACCCTACTACGCTCAACCTATCCCCTCGCTGCTGCTGCTGCTGCTGCTTCGCTGGGAAACTTCATTAAAATTTGTAATACACCTTAATTATGCATCAGCCCCTGCCCATTATGGATCTGTTATGGTCAACGAGTTTATTATAAACTTATGCCGCGCGCGCGCGCGCGAGAGCTTGCAGCCGAGGATGGACGTGATTAAATTATTTATCGGTCGGAAAAATGTTTTCTAATTAGTTTTGAATTATCGCCCGTACCTATATACTTGCCGTAATTATAGATCGGTTAAATAACAGAAGAAAAAAAGAAGGTCGAACATCGCTCGCGATTATAATGGGCGATTCGAGATTAATTCGGATGTATAATTATATTGATCGAGTGCGCCGTGTGTAACGACGAGTGCCTCGTGTATAACAATGAATTTTCACCGAGGCGAGAGGAACATATAAGCTCTGCTATATGGAGAAAACGTCGTCGACGTGCATGTCTTTTTGACGAGCGTATATACGAAAGCCGCTGTCAACTGGTCAGTAATTGAAAAACTCATCCTCTCGCCGTCGTCGTCCCTTACGGATTATAACCCCTTGAACGATATCCCTTAGCCCCGTCAGAGAGAGAGAGATCGAAAACTGACGGCACGAGAGAGGACTTGCGAGATAAAGACGAGGCCAAGCAGCCAACATGTCGAACGCGCCGCGCCGCACGTATATAATCTCCGACGATGCGCCTCGGGCACGAAAAATCAACAGTGGCCACACACACACCCTTATATACTGCACAGTGTCGTCTATCCTTTCCCTTCGCCTTCGAGGAGTAGTGTAGAGACTCGTGCGCCGTGCGACTGATGGCTGATTAATTGGATGTCGCGCGCGCGGGGGAACGTCATTTGCCGAGCGAGAAATCATCTCCTTCTTCCTTTTTTTTTTTCTTATATATTTACTCTGCTGATTGGATTTTCATATTCGTATATATAACGGTGCGACGGAGCGACGACGCGAGTGTATAGCAGCGACGTCACACGGCTCTTTATTATAATAATAAGCTCTACTCGGACTACTCGGCTACGTCATATATATATTCGTCGCGTTGGATTTTCATTCCGACTGCTGCTGCGCCTTTGTTTGAACTTATTATAAAAGTTAATTATTGAACGGCGCGCGGGGGTAGGAGCTTGGGGCCCCGGACGCGTCGCGTTCTGTAACTCGATCCCCAGCAGAGCCGAGAGATGCGTGGCACAAAAAATATGTTTCAAAAAGTCGTCGTTCTCTCCTCTATATTATATACCTTCTTCGAACGAACGACTCGAATCTCGCGAAAAGATTTCAAAGTTCAAGCCGTGTTACGAGGCGAAAAATACCGTGGAAATTAGCAGTGAAACGCGTACGCGGAGCTCGGCGGCGTAAGCGAGCAAAAAGTGCGGCGTAAAGAGAGAGAGAGAGAAACTTGAAACCCGCTGTGTGCCGAGCTGCTGCTGCAGGCCATTGTGCGCAAGTTAATGAAGATAAAGGTATTTCGTTCCCCGGACTGCTGCTTTTCAAGCAGTGTGCGCGCCTACGCGGACGGTATATAGTAGCTTTTGTGTGTTCGCGCGCGAATACACATTCTTTTCAGAGAGGACCCCGCATGCGAGAGGCGCCAGATCGGCACGAGAGTTTTCAATGTTTTTTTTAAGCTGTGTGTGCGCGTGTACACGACCGGGCGAGGATAAGCCGCGATTTCGTTAACGCTCGTTTTCCTCACTCGGTATAGCGGCAGTTGTCCTGGCCCCTCCTCCAAAAAAAGAAGATGAGCGCATTGCGCAACGAAAAGTCACTGCTCCGGACTCGTATATACTCTCGCGATTCGATTCATCGACGACCTATACATCGACTGTGATCGCGTCTCCTCGACCGCAGCGTCGTCGATCGTAAAGACGCTTGCGGGGGGCGGTTACGCGCGCATTTGCATTTAAATCGGTACATTAGCACCGGCCTCGCAATTTAATTCCAATTTACAACTCGCCGCAATCTCCTTCTCCTCGCGCGTATACGGGACAAATGGCTGCAGCGGCGGATCGTATTATAGTACCGCAGCGACTGTGTATACGGCGACGCGAATGAACAACGCCAAGAGCGCGAGCGGACTTTGTGTCCGACTCGATGTATCAGCCGCTACTGTAAATTGTATAAAGAGAGGGACAGAGACGCGCGAAGAAAGCCGAAAGGAGAGGAACCAACACCGACGATGTATCGGCATTATATTCTTTTTTTCGTACCCATAACGTTTCTTCTATTTGCGAGCGAGACACGAGTACGACACCCGTATATATAAATGCTCGACAGTATGCCATGCCTAAAGACCGTTCCTTACTGTATCGACGTGGATCATCGTTTACTTCTGTATTACGGAGCAAATATTACAGCATTATTTTGTAATACAGCTGCCGAATAAAAAAGTTTATTTATAACTTGCAAGTGTAATTTCGCTCGCCTTAATCGTTGTTTCTGGCGACACTGCAGCTTCGTTATCTGCGCGACGATAAGATATACATTTTGATTATATTATTCCTTGCTGCCTCTTCTTCTTCTTTTTCTTTTTCTTCTTTGGAGAGTGTCTCGCGAGATTCGTGCACGCTCCGCAGTTATTTATCAAAGTACAGCTGCATCTGCAAGATCTATACAATCGCTACACCTCATAGGAACTATAGTAAGTAAGTATGAGGTTATTAACATTTATCATCTTGTCTACTTTATGTAAACAACACCTTTTCATTATACATTGTTTATCGTGCGAATTATAATCTCGACAGATAACTCGGCAGCAGACGTTTTTCTCGGCTCGACATTATCGTCATTTTTACACGATATTCACGTTTAATCGTATTCGTCGTGTTTTGCATATATTTTCCAGTAATCGATCGACTCTTTCTCCGGTAATAATGGCTTCCGCTCCAGATGAGTTCCGAGTGGAGCAAGTGCAGTTCGTAAGTCGTAATAATAATCAACAACAACGACGACGATATCGAATGAATAATTTCTCCTTCTTCTTCTTCTATATCCATTCGTTTGACTTTAGCTATTCAGACACGGCGATCGAGCCGCCTTGAAATGGGAAGTCTACAAGACCGACCCGTACGACGACATCTATCGAGACATCGGCTACGGTCAGCTGACAAAAGTAAATATTATTGTCGTGTCATCTTTTTAAATACGCGCTGATCTGACTTTATCTATGAGTTATCTTTTTTTCGACGCGCACAGATCGGCATGCGACGAATGTACAGACTCGGGCAGATGTTGAGGAAACGATACGCCGATTTTCTCGGCGACGATCCGGAAACGGGTGAATTTTACGCGCGCAGCACCGAGAGCGAACGCACGAGACTGTCGCTGCAGCTGGTCCTCGCCGGACTGATACCGCCGAGGCAGAAGACCCGATGGCACGACGAGCTCGATTGGGTCCCGATGCCGGTTCACTACGACGATCACAGCAACGACATCTTGCTGACCGTCGTGCAAGAGGCCAAGTATGTGAAGCCGCTTGAATTACAGCAACCGATTTCTGACTGTTTTTATAATTTAAAAAAATAAACATTTCTCTCAGCTATCGCAAGCTGCTGCGAGAGGTCTTCGAATCGGCCGACTTTCGCAAGCAATTCGACAAGTACAAAGACTTTTACGCGCGTTACACCGAGGCGACCCGCATGACCTGTCAGAGGCCCCTGTCTCCGATCTTGATCACGAGCAATCTGAAGTGCGCCCAGGCGCTGGGTCTGCCTCGGCCCGACTGGTGCAGCGACGAGGACTTTGCGACGCTCGAGGAAATCATGGGCAAGTACTACGACTCGATGGTCACGACGGACACGATGAAGAAGCTGAGCACGGGCCCGTTCCTCGAGGAAGCGCTGAGGAACATACGCCAGCCGGAAGACGGCAGAGTCAAGATGTACCTCTACAGCGCCCACGAGTTCAACCTGGGCTGCTTTTTGAGGGCTCACGGGCCCACGAACGGCCCGTTGCTGCCCGAGTTCGGCAGCTGCATAGCCATCGAGAAGTTGAGAGGCAAAGACGATCGAGTTTACATAAGAGTGAGTAGTTATATATCGATGATCGAACGTAAAGAGAGGTTGAGATTATACCGTGAGTTTTTTTTTTTTTTTTATAGATACTCTACTGGGACGGTGGCAGTCCCGCCGAGCCCGAACAGATGTACCCCCTGAAATTCGGCGACTCCGATCGAACGGAGCATCGACTGGAGGATTATTTAGAAATGATACGAGACATTCTACCGGACGACGAATCCAAGAAACTCATGCCGAAATATTATCAAAAGCAGTCGGCGAGCGATACCAACAACTCGACCGATTTCGCTATACTGATAGCCGGTCCGGATCTGCTGACGGTGAAAAACTACGACGGCTGAAACATTTGTATTGCACTCGTGATAGAGGTCGATTCGATCGGCAAAATATACCTATAATGCAAAGTACATTTGCGGCACGTATTCGATGTAAAATAACAAATGATGTAGAAAATAAGGAAGTCAATAAACAAGAAAGGCAGGATTTTTATGTAAAAATAGTTGTAACACAACTGCGCACACAATATCTACATTATAATATAGTCTCTTCGACACTACGCGCAGCGGAAGAAGAATAAGCTCCAAAGGAGAGAGCGCGAGAGAGAAATGCGCAAGTGGTGGTTCGTCGTCGCCGGCAGCAAAGTAAAGCGTCGGCAGCGGCAGCACGTGCACTGCTGCACACCACCACCACCACCACCACTACTACTCGGGGGACACAAAAGCTCGTCAAATATTTGCCGCGTTGTACACTGCACCACCCACACACACACACACACACTCGAGACGCGTAGCTAGCTCGACGTTGACGCGGAAGAATACGAGAGTCTCGTTGCTCGTTTCGCTGCTACGTCGCCGCGGATGCGAGTCGAGTACTGTGCTCGCACCTGCGCATGTATATGTACTGTGTCGCGCGCTCTGTGTACGCAAACACATACGATTATAATCCAGCTGCGCGAATATTTTTTCTGCGTTGGCCGCGCGCGACGCGTGTAAACAAACGTACACACACGCGCGTTGCGGTCGATCGATCGGCTAGCAGCCATCCAAAAAAAACACACCAAAAAAAAAGGGCCACCTAGGCCGCGTAGGCGCTAAGCCGCTTACGATATATATAGGCGCGGTAGTGCGGTGGTCTCTCTCTGTGTACAACACGGCTCTGCGTCGGTACACTCGGACACAAGACTCGCCATTCATACGCAGATACATATATACGCGCCGAATTTCATCGCAAATTCGCATTCTCTATCCTCCGCGTATACTGCACTACTATATATACGCGCGAGTAGTAGATGAGTGACGAGTGTGTGCGTGGCGCAGTGCTGCTCCCAATGAACTCGTAACTCCGGCGCTAAGAGGATTTCGAGAGAGCTGCAGCAGCAGCAGCAGCAGCCGTCCTCGAAAACTTCGGGCCAATGGTCAACTTGCGCTCGACTATATATAGATTTACTTTAAAAGCCATCGTGCTCCTGGTATATAATGCTCTCTCTCTCACTGGCTCCGTTTTTGTTAGCTGCTGCCACTCTCCCGCGCGCGAGCTCTTTATTACCAATTCATCCCGGCTAAAAGGCTTCTCGCTCACTTGTGCTCTGCCGAATGCTGCTGCTGTGCACTTTCGAATTCTTAGGCTTCTGAATCATGCAAATGTGTACTCGACGCTCGCAAGATAGAGAGACGGGATTCCCTTTCGGATCGGTTGGGTGCTAGACATTTCGTCGTCGCCCTGCAGCGACCCCCCCCTCTGCGCTGCTACATATTTTATGTTTACTAATGAACAAATACATGCCGACGACTTTCCGCTCGATCGCCGCGACGGACTATCGGATCAGTATAGTTTTAAATGTTCGTAAACAAACGTCGAATCGTTATAAGCTCCTTTCGAACTACTTCAGCGATGGAAGATGAGAATAATAATTACGTCAAAGAGGCACCCCAGCTTGTCCAGCATTACAAGATCAGCAGGTATGCATACTATTTTTTTTGCTAAAGAAAGAAAAAATCTCGTGAATTCGAGTTTTTACTATACATACAACATCGCTCGATTTCGCGAATAGTCGAGTTTCATACTTAAATATATAGTCAATATAAGCTCGCGATGTTGATGTAAACAAAATTTTTGTGCGCAGCGACAACGGCCTCTCACCGATCCCCAAGCAAGTCGACAGATACTGGAAAAAGAGACGGGTGACCGAGGACGACAGCGACGACGACGACAACGACCAAAAGAAGGAGGCTGCGACGGATCTGTACACGTCGAGCATGGCCGTGCTCCTGATGAAGTCGAGCGAGGAGTCCAACAACAGGCGACTGAGGGAGGTCAAGCAGTGCTGGCGTCTGCGCTGCGAGTCCTTCGACAGCGACGACACGGACGTGGCCACGGATCAGCCCGAGGAGCTGCGCGACCTCGACATGGGCGACGAGGACGAGGCCGATCTGCTCGACGCCACCCTGGCCTCGGAGTTCCTCGCCGAGATCAACAACGATCACGATTACGACAAGGCCAGGCTGATGCTGGCCTCCACGGACTCGCAGGAGAGCCAACAGATGGAGGCGATGGAGCTGCAGTCGGACGACTCGTCCACGGCGTCGAGCGTGTTCGAGAGCTCCGAGGGTAGAGGTGGCAGCCGAGGTGGTGGCTCGCTCTACTCCACCGACGAGGAAGATCACTGCGACTCCAAGGTGAGTTACGCTTCGTCGTTTAATTTCTGCACACGTTATACGTTCGTGCATTGTTTTTTTTGGATCAGATGGACATCTCTCCGGAGCCAAACTCGCCGAGGACCTACGTCAGCTCCTTCGAGATAATCATGCCG
This sequence comes from Trichogramma evanescens, assembly GCA_902732785.1. NCBI lineage: Eukaryota > Metazoa > Arthropoda > Insecta > Hymenoptera > Trichogrammatidae > Trichogramma > Trichogramma evanescens. Next base: position 47,050 of record CACVKI010143809.1, on the reverse strand, counting down.
GACTATCCGATGGAACACCAGGAAGCCCATAGAAGACCCACGGAGAATACCTAAGCGTACCCTCCTCCTCCCTTATGGCATCGTTATTACAATTGTTTAAATTTTTTTTCGAAACTCGCTCCATCTCTCTCGGCGGAATACCAAAAATTTTGTGTATATAATATCAATGTTAATTAATGGATAACGAGAATTTTAGATTATAAGCCAAGTAGATTTTATATTTTTTTATATACATTATAATTAATGAAATTTCGTTATTAGTGTGTGCGCGTTACTATACTCGATTAATCTTTACAAAAAATGTATTCATTTTAATAAAAAAAATACACACACATATCGATAACAGCTACATGTAATCCATCCAGCTCTCGAGTTTTCACTGTGTAGTGTGTGCGCCGCGTGTAATGAAAAAGATTAACACAGTAGTGGTAGTAGTGCACAGCTCGCGCGCAAGAGAGAGACCTATATAATTGCACTCGCGTATGTATATCGTACAGGATCCGTAAAGCCCAAAGTTTCGACACGCAAAACTTTTCCTTTGGAGCTCGACAGGGCTCATATTCAATAGGGCACGAAAGTTCGACTAATCGGAAACGGCGTGACAATTTAAAGCTATAGCTAGGCTCGGCGCTTGTTCGCCTCGACATCCGTTTTCCGGCCTTGTAAAACTCATCTCGCCCTCCAACGCAGCTGTAGCAGCAGCATGGTTGAGACGGTAAATTATGTTCCCGCCGCGTTATACCTGCAAAACAGATCCGTTCGTGCGTATATACGTACGTACGTACATGCGAGTGTACGTGCGTATATACGTACGTACGTACATGCGAGTGTACGTGCGTATATACGTACGTACGTACATGCGAGTGTACCGAAAAGTTGCGCTGACTGTGAAAATTCGAACGTGTGCGTCGTTTTTTTTTTCCAATTTTCCCGATACGCTGTACGCGCGTCGAGTCACATAGATCGGGAGTCGCGAGGATGAAAGCGTAGGTATATAAAGGATATATAATGGTGGACCGAGAGAGGACTAAAACACGGCTTGCTGCACTTAATGACCGATAATACGGACTTTATTATCAGCTACGTGCGCGGGGATACATACCAATGGACATCCTGTGTGCGCAGTGCGTGATCTCGAACGAGCGATTTTCCTTACGCGCAATTGGCCTCGAATCGAGCCAAAGCTCGGCCTCCCCCAGTGACCAATTACCCGTGTGCGGTACGTCGAGTGAATTTTCAAAGATGTAAAAAAAGAGAAGAAGGCATGATAAATAACAAATACCAGAGGATTTATAATCGCAACAGACATATATAATAATGAATCTTATTTTTCAATTTCAGAGGCTCATACAATTGCGAGTAAAAATTATACTTTTTTTTTTCATAATAAGTATTATTATACTGACACAATTAATCTATCGCCTGTAGCCGTCGATCGATAATACACATACACATAATGTATATAGCTCCTTGTTTTTGCGAGATGATGCATCGTTTCTTCATTATTATTTACAAAAGACATCTTTCCAGAGTATAACAAATTACATATAATGTAAAACAATCGATCACGAGCTGCCTGGAGTCTGCTCAACTCAATTCGTTATTTTAATAAATTGTCGATATATTATTGTTATAAGTTTTTTTTTTTTAACATAATTTTCTGCACGTGGCCTAGAACCTAACTAGCATTGAAAATTGTTACGGAGCAGAGTGAGAGAAAGAGAGATAGAGAGACATCGAGACAGATTGAATTTTAAAATAATTATTCTCTCGTAGTTCTGTCATACATCGTTGCTCGATAAAATAGGCTTATATTTTGTAAGATTAATCATGAGAATTGTACCAAGTTTTTCGATATGTTTTAACAATTCATTCGCATAAAAATACCATTCACAAAAAAATATAATTTTTTTTTCCTTTATCGCTGCGGAGAAGCAAATTGACGTGAAAAATTGTTACTTTTTAAAATCGATCGGAAAGTGTTTCGCGCCTGGTACATATGGAATCAAAAATAATTTATATTTATTTCTCTGTGAGCACGATCGTCGAATATCCAGCGCAGCGTTTTGATTGGCAGAATATTTGTTGTTGTTTTTTTTTCACCAACTTGAAATTAGTTCACTTGCAAAACATTCGCTTCATTAATTGTACAAATTTAAAAGTTACTTTATGTACAAAATTAATTTACAAAAAATCTCGTGAAGGTAAACGGATCGATTGAGAAAATAATCTAAACGATCGAGTTTCGTCATCGACGAAAAAAACATTTCGAATAATCGTCATTGCATCGCTTAGTTTTTTTTTTTTTTTAATTTTGTAATTTCATAAATCTATTATGTTTTTTGACATCATTCTAAGTGCTTACACGTATAGTACTTCCCTTTTTTTCATTAGTAATAGACAACAATATGTATATTATTCGCTGGGCTTTTTCGTCCCGTTATTCTCAAAATGCCTTCGTTAAGTATCCTCGATACGATCAACTATATATTATAATTTTGCTTTGTATCTAATTTTTATCAACTATAATAATTTCATATTGTGCGAAACTCAGTATTTCTACTCTCTATCACCTACTAATACTCGAAGGCATGTTTATTCTTTAATATACACAACGGATTTTAAAATTTAATAAAAAATTTACTTTAAGAGATCCTTTTTCCAATAAAAATTATGAAAAAACAAGCGCCGACGCGTCTCTCGAGATGAGAATTTTTAATTCGCCTTTACCGAATTAAAAATAGCTCGAGGGTGTTGATCTTGTGAATTATCAATATAGTTAACTGATTCATTCAGCGTATCACAGATCTTGTCCGATATTAAAATGTTTTATATTTTATTTGTATTGTTTTTGTTTTCTTGGGCATCGTTTGACAATTGTTCCTTTTTTGTTTTTGATACGTAAATCACTCGTGCCCGTTGAAAACATTTTTTTGAACTATGCCATTACATCAGAGCGTCTCGGTAGTATAATAATTTATACTTTTTTTTGTCCTAACGATTACTAATATAGTCATAGGTGCAAATAAAAGTTATTAGGTGCTAGTTATACAAATATATCGTTCTAGGAACAAAAAGACTCGATTTAGTAATTTCAATTTACTATATTATTAATTCTATGAATTTTTTGAAAACTTTTATTGCATATTTTCAACTAGTCAACGTCTTCTCTTTTTTTATGCAAAGCACTATTTATAAATGAGTATATATTTTTTAATTTTCCTCGCCACGGAAGTGTTTTACATTTTTACAGAGAGGCTGATATGTATGGTAGACAAAAAATGAACAAAATTACGATTCATCCAAATCCTTGGTAAATTCTGAATGTTTTGGAGTAGAACCTGAGATTTACTGATGCATATTATTAATGGCGTTTTGCTAATTAACATTTGGAGCGACTATTTGTTAGTTTTTTATCATTGATTCTCGTTAATGTCGAGTTTACTCATGATTTATTTAGATTCACAAACACAGATTTATCGTCACGTCGTTATTTTGATATGATGATTTGATATTCAGTATGAATATAAACTAAATATAGAAATTAGTGAATATTCAATAATATCGACAATGCGTCAAGTGAAAAACCTTGACCTTATTTGTTTGACGAATTATGAAAAAAAGGTCTGCGAAAAAACAAAAACTTAGCTGATTCGTTAACGAAATGAAATTTAATGCTTTAATAATAAAATAAAAAATAAAACAAATGATTAAGTACATGGAATATGTCAACATCTCATATATACATTTATATTTGTCTATATAAGTATCATTATAATATAATAAGTACATAGCATAAATGTTCTTTTCATCTTTCATTATATTGTGCTGGCGACATTGTTCTCTTTATGTGACGTTTTATCTTCCATCTTTTTTTTTCACAGAGAAGACAGAACCGATGTGTGCACCTAACTCTCAGTTAGTCAAGATGTTGGAAAATTATGATAATAAACTGTACTTTCGATTTTTATTAAGTATCACGTTTCACTAAGTATTGTAAGATACTTTGAAAAATCCACTAAATTAAATTTTAATTAAGTAATTGCAAACTCTGTACAAGCTGGTAATTAAATACAATAGGCAGTCTAAAATAAATGTGTGCGAATTATCGAACAATTCTGTACAATTGAATAATCTTTTTTCCTACTTCATAAATTTTTTCGTTATAACGTCAACGCTTATGGTTAATCTTTTCTCAAAAAATGCATAAAACCCAACGAAGTTTTGCATCGACGTCAGCCTCGTCCTTGAATATTTAATTTACAATAACACTCTGAATTTTTTCGCTAATTGTCAATTGTAAAAAAAAATTTGCATTTCTCATCTTTGTGGAAAGGATACCGTTAAAAATATATATACACATAAAAATACAATAATTTAGTTTTCTGATAGCGAAATGGCACACATTCTCGCTTATATAACTCTCTCACACTTGTTCTATGCGATAAATTTATACATTCACTATATAATACTTGATCGACGTGTCGTATATAACTTTCTTTATAATAACACGTTAAACTCATGCCAATAACACGAACATATATTCCGTTACTCAGCTTCGGTAACCTAAAATCCATTTTTTTTACAAATGCAACAAGTTATAATCAACAACATTCTTATTCTCCTTTCGTGCCTCAGAGACATCTTGCGCGTCAAAGAAAGTATGTTTTGAGAATCACGCAAAGGAAAAAACAAAACTGACGTCGCTTTGTTAGTATCATTTTCATACAATTTAAAAATTTCAATATATATTTATAACTTTTTGTTTCTCACTGAGCATAAAGAGTTTTTTTTTTTTTTTAAACAAGCTCAAAGTGTTGCGTTTCGCGCGCTTCGAGTATATTTTTTTTCTCTCTTGTGTTAAAAGCACTTCGATCGTGTTTTTAGCGTAAAAAAACGTCGAAGCTTGAGTTGGCTTGGCTTCATTTATTGCGAATATTTTTGATCCTTAATTTTTTAGCGAGTGGTTAAAGAGGAGATTTCATGATGAAAAATCGTGCTTTGCACCACTATTACTCGGCGTTGCTCTTTACTGCGTGTCGGTGCGAAAATAATCAGCAATCGTCTTCTTTAACTCCTCGCGCTACAATTGCACCTGTGGGATTAAAAAAAAATTGATATTACAACAGGAAAACTCTCATGCTAATTTCAATTTGAAATTCGGAGCAAGTCACGAGTTCATACCTGAAAAGCTTGCGTTGTATTGGGCACGATGAAGGGATTCGTTAAAGACGCCTGTCGAAGATTGCGCGCGGCGATCTCTGCCCACTCGGCGTCGAACGGGTCGGCGGGACCGGACCTCGGGGCAGCCGACGGGGCCTGAGTCGAGCCCAGGCTCATGGCTCGCGAGTGCAGCGGAGGCGCTCTGCGCGGCGCAACGGCGGGCGGCACAAGCGGAGGAGCCTGCACCTGGCTCACCGATGTGTTCGTCGGAGCGGAATTCGACGCCGCAGCCGCGGCGGCCACTTGCGTCGTCACGCTGCCCAGCCACTGCTCGGGATTCGGTAGGTTGCCTGTGCTCTGTATCGCTTGAACCTGCAACGGGCGATCGTAAGAAAGTGTTTCTCGAGCTAGCTACTGTAATTACTTTTGATTTTTTTTTTGTCAACTTACAGCTGCAACGGGAATGCTCGACGTCGTCACCGGCGTCGTGCACACGGACGAGATATTCAAATTACCGATGCCGGAGATGCTGCTGGTCACGACGCTGTTGCCGGCCGATATGGGCGACATCGAGGACGACGAGTCGCTCAGCATAGGCAGAGCAGCGGCGGGCTGATGCACGATCTGAGAAATCGACGACGGCGAGTCGTTGAGGCTCGGCATACCGGTCGGCTGCTGCTGCTGCTGGCCTATGTGCGAGAGCGACGACGAGGACGAGTCGCTCAGGGTCGACAGAACCTGTTGCTGCTGCTGCTGCTGATGGGTATGAAGCGACGAGTGGCCCCCGGCAAGCGAGTCGGTCGTCGATGGCTGCACCTGATGAGTATTGCCGATGGAGGTGGTCGAGGCGTTACTGAACGCTGGACTGGCTGCTGGCGTATCGAATATCGAGGCTATTACATTGACGAAACTCTGGTCGCTTTGTATTTTGAGATCATCGAGAGAATTGCTGCTGGTTACTGCAAGTACATTTATCAATCATTTTTATGGAACATAACACCCTCGCTGCATTTCTCTAAATTATCTCTAAATTACGAGCAGCCTACTATAGGTACATATTTCATGCAAAAGTGATCGTACCTCCAGAGAAAGCAGAAGTTGCGTTGTTGACCAGGTTGTTGCTCAAGTTGTTGCTGATATTGTTGCTCATCAAGTTGCTGCTCATCATGTTGTTGCTCATCATGTTGTTGGCGAAGAGCTTCTTGGCGACGGACGACGCGGTGCCGCCGCCGCCGCCGCCGCCGCTGCTGCTCGTGATGCTGGGCGCGTAATCGTCGTTGCTCGAGAGCAGCGACAGACCGCGCGACAACTGCTGACACATGGCCGAGACGCTGTCGTGGCCACTCGGTGATATCTCGGGTATTGGACTCACTATTTAAAAAACAACAAGAGTACGGTCAAGCATTGAAGAAAATTAAACGGTATATACAGATTACTTGTGCAATTTTGCGAAAGAGTGTGAGTACTACTTCCGTTCATGCAGCATGGTTGATGTTTTTTTTTTGAACATCGGTAGGAGAGAATGAGAAACACAATCTCTAAATGATGAAACTTTTATGAAAGAAATTAACAAAGATTTATAACGTCTGCGCTAAGGATGAGTCACAGCTAATATATTCATGGCAATACAGTTATACATAGAGTGCGTGTTAGTAACGACCTTCGTTATATCCATCGAAGTCTGTTGCCGAAAAATAAGGAAAATACAATTATTCTTTATTTTTCATACCCCTCAAGCAACGCAGATAATTGCGTTGCATCTTTTACAACGGCAAATATCCAATCGAAAGCGAGTAAAAATCGGCTCGTTTCTTACCTGGTGGCTTGACGGGGATCTGGTGTGGCATGGTCTGTGGCAGGCGCGCGAGATCTGTCGGCTCCAAGCTGTGGCTGCGTACCCGTTCGAAGTTGCTCGGCAAGTCGTTTACGCGCAAACTTAACTGACGCTTGAACGGCGAGGCTTGATTCAGTTGATTGAAACCACGGAAAGAGCCCTGTCGTTCGAGCATCGAAGGCGTCGCGTGCGGCCTCTCGATCGCGAACGGATTGTACACCTGACGCGCGGATACTGGTACTACGTCTGGTGTGGACAATAGCAAAATTATTAGTTTTTTCATGAACCAAGATTACACTTTTGATTCTCTCGAGTGAAATTATTTTGTTTCGTACCTATAGCGCGCTCTCGACTGTCCTGCAGTCGTTCCGTCAAACTGGGTTGTCTAAAACTACCACTTCTGGTGAATGTAGACGTTTTTTGGTCAAAGGTCATAGTCACTTTGCATTCTTTATCACGCATTTGCTTTCTTTCCAAACATGCTGCGAAAGCGCAGCCCACGGCATGACTTAATCTTTCTCCCTAGAAAAGTGAATCATGCATCCATTGTTATTAAACATGATCAAGCGATTGCTAAGCATATGATATATCTTCAAGCTCTTACAGTTTCTTTCAAAGCTAAGAACCCATGGCACATCCAACGTCTTGTGGTACCATCCCTGCAGATGTAACTAAACCCTTTATCATGATTTCTGTCAGGTGCGCAGAAAGATACTTTTTCAATGGTTTGATCCACAATCAATCCTTTTGTTTCATCTTCAACAACTCGTAGCCCATCTCCAGAGATATGTAATGTTGCTCGGACTGGCCTTCTTTTAGAATTCTGCAAGTCAAGATAATCAATCATTAGTACTTTGAAAATGTAGAAATCATTATATTATAAAATACAAAACAATATGCTTACCCTAAGTACTTTTAAAGCTTCCTCGCAAACTTGCATCCCCCTAGAGTCGTAAACTTCTACACAGCCCAGGTACTGGAATTAATAAAAAACATAAGTAAATATTTCAACTACAATTCATTTTAATTATCTTATTTCAATTTCCAGGATATTATTGAACTTATGGCTATGTGCAACTGTTGTAAACACATACATTGGTTATGTTTTATTGGAATAGTAAAGTGTATTCAAAATCCAATCAAGTTATGCAATAATTATAAGTAGAAGATGTAAGCTATTAAACAGAATAATACAATCATACTTTCAGTTTCAACAGTAATGAATCATAGAGAAAGAAATTTTACCACACTGAATGTTTAGTACATTTTGGAGTTTAGGACATAGCAAAATGATCTTATTGCACTCCATAAGTATTAATAATGAGAAAAATATTTTTTCTTTGTATGATTTTTTATAAATAAATTCCAAGTTCCAACAACTGTTATACTAAAATTTATTTGAGCACAGAAAAAAACTCTATCAACATACATTATAGAGAACTGGCATGAACTGACTTTGCATAAAGATAAAATTGGAGGAAAAAGAAGGTTGATAAATAAGGAAAAAAATATCATTACCTTGACTTGAAAAGCGCATGTGGCCGAGCGTACTGCATTTTCGTCCGACTGCCAGAGATGTGGTTTGCTGGCCTCGGGTGTGTGTGGCTCTTTTCGCCGGCGAAAGCTGTCGCGAAAACTCCTCCTCAACCGGTCCATTCTTTTACCGGGCGATCGTTCTCGTTTCTGCAACAGAATGAAAGAAATTTGTAAATTTTAAAAACTCGTCTCGAAGATAAGTACATGACAATGTAAATAAAGAAATGTGTCAGTGGGAAATCCCTGTAGGTGTTTATAGTTAAAATACATCATACCACACACTCAGACAAGAGACGACAACGACGACGACTACTCACACTCACATCGTTCGTATGGAAAATGGCTAGATCTTTTCGCGAATCGTTTATAACGGTTATCAGACGGGGGCTATTCCAGCACAGGTATTTCCAACGACACACACGCTTATATTATATACAGGTATAGACAAACACAAGCACAACAACACAGCAGAGAAGTGTGAAACTGACAAATGACAAGTAGAACTCCGCGTAGCAGACAGTTTTTTGCTAGCTAGAGCCTGTCTACAGGCGCCAGCACGGCGCACGCGCCAGAGTTTCGACAGTGAACTGCGAAGAACTGCGAGACTCCGAGCTCCGAGAGCGAACTTGTGTAATGTGAGTTGTGTACATACACACTGCTGCTGCTGCTGCTGCTGCTGAAGTTGCCCATAACTCTATCCTATAACTTGTTACTTATATACAGTTCTCGCAGCAAAAGCGTACATAACTACTATAAATGTTGTTACCTATCATTACTTTTTGTTTGTTCGCGAGCATCTTGTATCCCATCTACTCTAAATAATCCCTGCATCGCTTCGAACATCGAGTTTTTAATCTTGGAATAGATACACAAAGTACGGATAGCAAACTTTGATCGACTTTGATAGAATATGTACTATCATCAATACCGGATTACAGTCTATCAGACTGGAATTAGGGACACGCTTATTATTTTTTTTTTTGCCTAATTTTCATATCCAACTAATGATCACAATCATCCGATCAAGTACGTGTCTTTTCTTATACAATCGAGCGGTGCCGAGGGTGGAACGAAATAATTGAAGCGTCGAGACGGGGGTAGTAGTATAGTAAGTACACGTGATAAAAAAAGGGCTTTGGGGTGGCGAGAATCGCTGATTGCGGCATTGTATACGCCTTTACACGCACATGTCCATTATAATTGGTCGACAAAATACGAGCCGACAAAGCACACGATGTTTAATTTTTGTCGCCAACTGTCATGTGCCTTCGATAATAAATTCGTTACCGCTCTCAAGGATATACGGTTAAAAAAATATGTCATTCTTTTCCATAAATATTGTTTCGCGGGTCTCACACGTTGCGCCGCGCTATAGCGTGCGATAATACACCTATTTATATACCTGCGCGCAGAAAATATCCTTGCATAAGACGCGGCGCAGCGAGGGGTCATGGCTCTCTCTTTCTAGTCAGGGACCTCGTAGCATATACAATACAAATCGGAGCGGCCAAAAAAGGAGACTCGTCGTCCGCCGTCGTCAGAGCGCAATAAGGGAGAGAAAAGATCTGCAAGGCGAATGGGAAGGGAGAGAATGAGATGTGTGTGTGCCGGAGACAGAAAAAGGGCCTAGAGCCAATGCCAGCCTGGCCTGTGTGCCTCTGTGATCGAATCTTTGCCTCGGTTCCCAAAGAATCGCAGACGCAGCAGCAGCAGCAACAAGGCAACAACCCCCCTTACACATATATTTATTATATGCGTCGCCTCGAAAAAACGTGCCGAGAAGCGATGCACACGTCTAAGCATGGGTCCTATTATTCTCGCGTCTACTGCACGCCTCAAGATTTAATATTTCACCGATACGTGTATATATGCGTTTGACGCTCCCGACCGACGTCGTTTCACACACCCCGTGTTATACGTATAGTCTCGAGAGTTTTCCTAATTCCTATATAGGCTCTATAATCGAGTCTGCTCCGAGGGATATTGCAATCGGACACGAGCGAGATGAGAAATTTTTAATAGATCCACTGGGATGGCGACGACGACGACAGTGTGTCGCGCCTGAAAATGACTCTCTCTCTCTCTCTGTGTTCTGCATAGGCGCATTATTACGTCGCGCGAAATTGCATATATCGAGCTGAAAGAGCCGTGCCATATGGCTTTGGGCTGTGTCCTGTCGCCACCGCACCGACTCTAGCTCTCTTTTGATAACACGTGCATTGCTGACCGGTCTGTGTTCTTTAATATTGACAGCTATATTCATATGCCGCGTGAGAAATAAGCTACCCTTTCGACTTGATAAATAATCAATGGATTATATTTTTCCTTTTTTTTTATTAAGCCACTTGTTCTTTGATTTGCGTCATATCCATTGTAAACGATTCGCTGGATACAACACAATGGCTTAACAAAAAAAAAAAAAAAAACGGGAACACGCAGACGCGTATTATAATAATACGAGAGTAGACCACAAGTTGGCAAACGCGACCGCGTGGATCTGCGATCGTGGCTTATTTGCCGTGTGTATAGTGCGTTTACAGGATAGAAATAAAAAAAAAACAGGACAAAACGCCTAATTCCAAGAGCATGGGATGTTCCGGTCGGTTGGCTCGCCGCGCGGACGTGCCGAGACCTCGTGCTTTTTCTCTCTTTTTTTTTTGTTTTACGATCCTTGCTGAGCATGCAGCACGCAATTGCAGCCGCAGCAGACACAGACACACAGCGACATTGAACGTTTGAACAATTATGCACATTATGAAACTTACGTAAAATCTTGCGGCGCAAAAAATATGTATGTGTGTACGTGTGTGTGTGTATGATTACATTACTGTAACGCGCCGCTGTATGCTAATATTTCGTGACACAGATTATATATTATAATGCGCGCGGCGGTGGAGCCCCGCAGACATTTTGTCATGATAGTTTTGTCACACTGCTGCCGTTGGCTTGATTCGACGAGGTGGAAAAACATATAATACGACGACGCGCGATGGATTAATAAATATGGAAAAAACTGACGTCAGCCGGTTATTTCTTTTTTGTACGAGTTACAAAATTGCAAGTACGCTGTAAAAATAATGAATAGCCAGGCGTGCAGTTAGCCGCGCGGATATACGTAATTATTATCGTTTCGTGACGCAGAGCAAAAAAAAAATAGACGCAAAGATGTTCCTCGAAGCAACGCGCGATCACGCACAGCTAACATTTCGGAGTCGCGATAAATAAAAATTAATGAAAAAAAATCATAACGAACGGAAATAATAACAACGAAGGCGAAAAACGGCACGCGTCGGATATTTTCCACTCGAGATATCGTCGATAATAGAGAGAGAGGCAGACTCGAAAGAAGGCCACTTGTGTGCGCAGAGCGAAGACAAGACAGCAGCAGCAGCTAGCTCGCATGTGCGAAAGTTAGCCCGATCTGCTGCTGCTGCTGCTGCTGCTGCTCGTTGTGTGTCGCTCCCCCGAGAGCCGAGCCGCCGCAGCAGCAGTGTGTATCATCATATCGCTGTACTTAAATCCGATTAAAATCGGCGCGCACCACTACCACTACCACCGCCACAGAAACCGACGATGAACGATTATAGATACGCGTATAATAATGCCGTCGTCAATGGAGCTCGCAGGCCGTGTGTGTGTCGCTGACTGCGCCTGAATGACACAAAATTACTTAATCTGTTTTTTTTTTTTTTCTGTCGAAGCTCATTGTTGTGTCCGTTACAAACGCGTATTTATAATGAGGCCTTGCGTCATACGTCGAATCGGACCGCATTCGGTGCATTCGCACGCGGATGATGAATTCACCTCATGTGCTCGTGTTATTTTTTTTTTTTTGTATTCATTACTCCTTAATAGAAATCGATGCGATGGTATCGTTCGTGCGAACATTCACACACTTCTTTATTAATACGCGACTTATATATAATAAAGACGTAAGAGATAAGGCGCGATGATCTCGTTCTGCGCTGAGCTATATTATATAGCGTGTATACAATTTTAAATCTCTTTTTAAGTCGTGAAAGGACGAAAGGTTGAATCATTCGCGGGTGACTTTCTTTTTCTGTTTTTTTTTTATCATTTTTTTTTATTTTGCAAGTGTCGAGAACGACTAATGCGCCAAGAATTCGCTCGCTGCATGAGCTCGGGATACAAAAAAGTCGGTGCAAAAGTTCGACGAGCAGAGTAGGTAGTGGTGCAACGAGCGGCGTGACTCTATATAGACCGCCGCGGGCGCCTGTTTTTTTTTTTACTCGTTTGTTTCTTAGAGCTTTGTATCTTTTTTCATCGATCCAGTTCTCTACTGCTTGACTGAGAAAGTTGAAAAGTCCGATTGCCGATCTGCGCTGGTCTCGTGCATTTGCGCTTTTCACTTATTTTTCTTCGATTTCGTTCGAGTGTATCTCCGCGAACGAACGAGACAACGAGAACGAGAGATAATTTTTTGCCGCGGCATTATGATAAAAATCGTCTCAATGGCTAATTTCCTTCGTGCGGAGTTTGCAGAGAGTTCCAAGAAAAGACTCTCGATCGTCGTAATTTATTTTTTGAAAGAAGAAGCAAAAAAAAATTACCCAGTCAATGCCACTCGAAAAACCGGACATTTACCTCTCTCTCTCTCTCTCTCCTCGTCTCATCGTAAATTAAGCGTGTAATACGACGAGCAGCCGAGCCAAAGTGTTTACGAGAAAATAAAAATGCGCGCGCGCGAAAATTTCCATCCGCGTGTACGCATAGAGGAGATATAAGAGGAAACGAGCATTTTGCTTCGCGGATAAATAATAAGCTCTACTTTGCTACTTCAGGTGCATCCACATACACATTTCAGATGCGCGTCTATAAATGACTCATCCGCGTGCACGCATACAAACACAAAGTGAGAGAGTAAAAAGAAAAATAACCTTGAGCCAGCTGCATCGCCGCACGCGAAAGAGAAAGAGAAAGAGAGAGAGAGAGAGAGATAAAGAGAGCAGGCCAAAGAGCAAAAGTACATATAATAATGGAAAATTGTTTTCGATTGCTACTGTGTGATGTTACTCTCCGCGAGTTGACGTTTGACGTTTTTGTGAAAAATGCCAGATGTATTTACACAGTCGGCGAGCGACGAATAGACGAAGAGAGACAAGAGAGCTTTGTCGAGCTGCTGCCTGTGACGTTCCATCGCGAAACACACGCGTCGCGCTATCGCTTCCAATGAAAATCATCGTGTCTTTTTTCTCGCGCGCCCAAAGGTCATTAGCTATGTACGACACTATACATATGCAGCCAATAAAGCCGATACATTATACACACGTTGAGCTCGTGTGTGCAGGCAGAAAAGAGAAACGGAGGGCACTCGTCGTCGAGGCATCCGTCCCTGCCTGTATCAACTCGCGCTTTATCCTTTCACTCATATATATACGCGTTACACTATACACATGGATGTGTACATATAGCTAGCTATAGCTAGCCCCTTTAAAACAGGTGCAACTTTAATGTATACATGCGCGAGCAGCGCGAACGGGAAAGAGCCTATAGACGTACAAGCTCGCGAGCACAACGAGTGCCTTTATATATACTCGTTTTCTATATGTATATACGGAGCCGATCGCGCGCCGATTGCAGCTATAGCTATATAGCTGGCAGGATGGATCGGTTTAGGGATCGAAATGTGTGTACAGCGCGCACATATTTTTTACCCGCTTATAAGTCGGCGTTTACATAAGCTCGCGCGCACACCGGTCGCGTAACTTTCGGTACATACACATACGCGATTATATTATTATTATATTATTACCGCGCGCGTCGAGCTGTCGACTGCCTCGTATGTGTATACACACGCATATACTTTCTAATGATTATGTGGCAGCAGCTACACACACAGACACGTTCAGCGCGCGCCGATTCTGCCACTTTTGTAATAAACGATTAGAGAGTGCGAGTTGTGTGTTGTTGTTGCTGCTGCTGTGCGTGGGCGGATACGCTCCGAGGCACATGTTGCACTCTCTCTCGCGCGCGCGTGAGTCTATAAGCCGCCACCGCCGCGATGAGCATGCAAATCGACTGTTATAGAGAGAGAGGGACAATTGCGATACACAACACCTCTTCGGCTGTGCAGCGCAATTTCGAAATGTGCACTTTATGCGTATATACGATTGCAGTCGACGGCGGCAGCATCGAGTCGATTTGCTCATCGACGTGGGGTCATTTTTCCGAGTTCGAAGGATAAAGGCAGTAGCACATACAACAACGGCTACATACGAGTACAAGAAAGAGAGATATCGGCTCCGAGACACGAGAGCTCTGGCAGCACACACATATAGATATATTATTGTATACACATTTGCCATCTGGTTAGCCTTGAGTTCGATCCCCTTTTCGCTCGCGTTTCGAGAGTATATAGAGAATGCCTATACGCGCTCATACATACACACACCAACTGACTGACTGAATGACTGCGTAGGCTGTATTATAACGTTTACTATCTTTTGCCGATACTTTGTGTATATACTAATGCAAAACGCTTCTATGCTCGTTATTATGCTATTTTCCATTCGCCAGTCATTCAGCAACGATCGTCGCTCGTACATTTACCCGGATACATATATTGTACATCGAGGCATGAATGAAGGAATTTTTGCGTTCAAAGATATTACGCCTATTACAGTATAACGATTTTTACACTTTCTCCTGCGTCGCAAGGATCGAGCGAATTCGATTCGTAATAATATTAACGTAAATAAATATCGCGTAAGTAGGCCTCTGTGACGTTTATGCACGCCATAGACGGTATACTCCAGAGGAATTATCGGGTTTCCAGTTGACAATTTCTGTACCGGCGCAAAAACGAGGAAGAGTGTAGAGAGAAAGAGAGACAGAGAGGGAGAAAAGAAGGTAGATGACCCGACGACGAGTTAGCGTTAAAAAAAAAAAAGAGAAAAAACTCGCTTAGCTCGTTTTACCCAAGCTCGGACAGCTAGCAATTTAATATCCACGTACGTAGCCGCGCGCCTATGCGTATATTTGCCAAGTAGTGCTGTACACCCGAAGGCGCGAACTCGCAGCTAGACAAGCCTACGCGGCTCGGCGTACATATAAACACGTCGCACACGACATATAACGCCCCGGCTTTATTTTGCCTGGACTCGTATACGTTATATCATTACGTCGTTGTTTAATAGTACGCCCATGAGCGCCCGTGTCGATTTGCCCGAGATGGATCAGCGCGAACACTTTTTTTATTGATTCGATTCGATTCGAGAGTATGCATTATTATAAAGGCTCCAGTTGCTGCTGCTGCTGCTGTATCGAATGAATGATCCAAGCTGAGGATATATTATAACCACGCGAATGAATAATAAGGCCTGGAGCGCGTGACGCGAGTTACGCAATTGTATATAATATATTTTGCTGTTTCGCGAGCGCGAGTCGCTTCTCTTCTCTTCTCTCTAGCATACATTATATATATTGTAACTTCCGTTTTCTCGAACTGCAAGTGTCCGCGCGCGAGCTCTCCGCGTGTGTCTCATAATACGTATTATACGATTGTCTGCGCGTCAGAGAGTCCGACTGTCTGTCAGTTATGTCCGTGTGCTTTTTTTTTCTCGACCCACACCTTCCTATAGCTGCGCTTGTATAGCACGTACATTACTCGACTTTGCCTATATCATCTCTCTCTCTCTCGTCGAGCTCTGTTGTTGTGCAATAATCGTTTTAATGCAATTTTCGTCTCTCTCTCTCTCTCTCTCTCTCTCTCTTTCTCGCTCTTGCACAGAGAGGAGGCGCAGTGCTTTAATGGCCGATTGTGCACAGCCTATATATACATACAACACCAAGTGGAGATATTCCATGTTTATACTCTCGGGGCTCCGTTATATTATATAGAGTTATATTATGTACGAAGTACTCGGCGAGGCGAGCAAAAGGTGCAGTCGAATTTCGGGAAATCGACGTGTTCACGAAACACAAACGTCTTAACCGACTTTTGTCTCTGTACACACATACAGATCGAGGAATATAATAATCGAGCGAGTCACGGGTCGTCGACGACTGGATTGTTTTTCTTTCGCTTGATCGTTCACCTGGCCTGGAAATCGAAACGAACTTACGGCTCTTTAACCGTCCTCGCGCGTCCCTTTCTTTTTTTTTCCTTTCCTCGCGGCGCCGATCGCCGGTGCGGCCCGATACCTCGAGCAGCGACTCAAATAGAGCCTATATTCGACTCCGAGCACGAAGTGCAGGCTTGGCGTCTACCATAAGTACCTACTGCTCCATATTTTTTCCTTACTATGTAACACGCGAGGCGATTAGAATTACCGCGCATACATACGTACGTACCGATTCCGAGTGCGCGTGTGTCTATTAATAAATATCACACGCGCGTATACGTGTGCTTTTGGGACCGTATAATATCGGCAGTGATAAACAGGACGCCTTGAATAAACATATATCGCTGCGCTGCGCTATACGGCTGCGGCTCGAGCGCGCAGATGCTCCGCGGGGAGATGTCGCGCGCGCCACTCGATATAGACAGAGAGAATTTCACTTTTTCTTCAAGACGCAGCATTTACACGATGACTCGAAGAAGAGAGAAGTTATCGATGATCGTTAATTAGTATACCTAGATATGTACGCATGTTGTTTGTATAGTCCCGGTAAGTGGCCCGAAATTCCGATTCGATTAAATGCCCAATGCGGAAGTCGCGTCATTGTAATGGACGTTTCTTTTTCCTGATTGTTACAACTATTATACACGAATACACAAAACGTCAATCGGGTTTCTCCGCTCGTTATTATCGTCGTCGTCGTCGCGTGGAATGCGTATTTATCACGCAGGTATTTACGATTGATATAGACCAAAGAGAATCGAGATGGAGACGCGGATAGCGCGCGGCGATGTGTGGCCGGGTTATCTGCCACTGCGACGACGAAGAATATTCTCTGCTAATCGTCAGCCATTAAAATTTATCTAATCAACCCTAATAATCGAGTCACGGCTGCGTAGTAAGTAAGTATATACAACGTCTCATCCAGGTCGGCCACCGCACTAAACAGGCGCATATAACATACATGTACACAAGTACACTCGTTGTATATATGGAAAAAGTAAAGAAAAAAAAAGTACGTTGCTCGAGGAATGGAGCAGAGCTCTTAAAATATCATCATCGGCATCGAGGAGAGAAACGAACGAAAGCCGGAGTATAGGAGCAGCAGCAGCTTCCGACAGCTGCGAATCGTGATTTTTGGGGGATAAGTCGTCGTCACCGCCAAACACACATACACACTCCTCCTCGTGCATTATGGTATATATACAGTACTCGGCACGTCGTATAAGTATCTCTGCGCGTTATATGTGTACTACGGCACGCGTTCGCGAGCGTGCACATACAGTACTACTACACAGGCCGGAGCGCGGGCGGCTGCTGGCGCGTCAAAACTTTTTTTTCTTTTTTTTTTTCTAGGAAGGAGAAAAAAAAATCTACAGCTGTCGAGGATCAAGAGGAGTATATAGCGAGGCTTCTATATATATAATATATATACAAAAATGCGCATTATGGAGGCACGAGAGAGGCAGCGACGATGCTCGAGCGATTCGAATTTGCGCGACTTTTCTCCTCGATTCTCTCTCATCTCTGCACCCCTTATGGCTTTTTATTTTTGCTGCACCCTAGCAATCGTCGCATACCTATATGTATGTAGGTGTAGAGAGGCTTCGCAGCTCAGAGTCGTTTTTAACTCTGACGATTTTGCTCGACTCGAGCCTCGTTAAAAAAAAAGCGTCCGCGTAGCGCGCAACTCGTCGAGCGTTATCGGATTGCGCCGTACACGTGCAATTAAAAAAAAAGGATCCGAAAGGGCTAAAAAGTTTGCGAGATACGCGCGAGGATTTTTCGTCCGCATACCGATGCATACGTACGTGTGTACGTATTTAATGAAATACGCTTCGTTACGCCGTTGCATGTATGTAGCATATATAGACGGGGGCCCCGGTATTACACGCGTACTTGGCGCTTGCCTTACAGGTTGTATGTATACGAGCTGTGATGCGAGGTAGGCACGAAAAAAAAAATTGCGAGAGAGAGGGGAAAATACGCGAATCCGAATGCGCGTCATATGCGTGCGATGTGTGCAAAAACATCAGCAGTATATTCGTTCGGGAAAAAGCGCAAATACGCATATATATGTATAGGTATGCGGCGCTCGCGCGTCATTGTAATAATAACGGTGTTATATAGCTATATGGTATAAAGCAGATAGGATACTGTACTCTATTCATTCTGCGCGATATCGCTTTTTCGGAGCGCGCTATATAATCGCGAGTAATTAAACACATCGACGCGCGCGTGACGCATCTATATTTATACGCCTGCATATATAATATCGTCGTGCCTCTGTGTATCAGTCATGGAAGCCCAGAGAGTCAATTTTCGATTATTATATTTTAGTCATCGTCGTCGTTTTCTCTTTTTTGCTGATAATATCCTCTCTCTCTCTCTCTCTCTCTCTCTCTGGTCGATGAAGGTGGTGCTGCGAGGAGAATTCCACGCGCCGATTAAAAGCTTTATATATTATTATATGGGAATGGCGTAATTCGTCGCATATATAATATTGGCAAAAAGACTCTCACACACACACATTCGTTTATGAAAAGAGCTCGTGGTTTTATTTATAGTACATAATATTCGATGACTCCGATCTGGCTGTGCGCTAAAAATGTGCACTGCACACAGCGCAGCGATCATCATCGTCGCGAGCGAGCGAGCCACTTCTTACATGCTATATTATTGCCATATTCGCCATTTAAAAACTCGCTGCCGCTGCCGCTGTAGCTTCGAAGCATAATAAACACAGCGGGCAAAAACAAACAGTTATATAGCACACACACACACACGCACACACAACAGAGAACTCCAAAGTCGTACAAATATAGTATATATGTGGTTTTGCGCGCGGATAGTAGGAGGTGAGAAAAAGGAGTTAAAAAATGTTAAGAGAAGAGATATAATTAGCGTGTATAGTGTGCATTTTATATTATATATATATATATATGTACCGAGAGCCGAAGGCCATGTCCACGTGTGCCGCGCTCGAGCGGCTGATGATGAGTCGGATGATTACCCATTTTTATTTCTTATTCTTCTTCTCCAAATCGATTCGTCACTTTTTTTATTATGCTTCGCACAGAGAGACACAGACACACAAATTGATAAAAAAAAAACTTTCTGTCGTTATCTCGAGACACTTTGCAACTATATATCAATCTTTCATAATGCAAAGCACTGCTTATATATATACACACAGCCACTGATATTTTTACACACTGCGGCACAACCACCGTGTTACAAGGTATCGCGTAGCCCTCGAGCTGTGATGGGTCGTTCACCCTCGGCTTGCGAAAATAACGTATCGTCGCGGAGAAGAAGAAGCACTTGTAGGACTTTCTTGGTCGTGCGTGCCGTGCCGTGCGCTGCTGCTGTTCGATCGGCGCGTCATAACACAGCGACGACGACGAGGCTGACGTCGTTGTTCACCGACGAGCACTGCATATCACCTGCGCAGCCGACGTAACATGTAAGTAACGAGCACACACACACCTCCGTCTTCGCGGCCTTCCTCGGGCCTATCATCCACTGCTAGTAGTAGTAGTAGTGATTGTAGTGGGAGTATACACGCACACACACACTTGCAGAATTAATAAGTCATCGGTAGCAGCAACAACAACAGCAGCAGCTCCCAACGATAAGGCTATATGTGTGCTGCCAGGCTCGTTTTGAATTTACAACCGCCGCCGCGAGTACTCGCAGGATAGGCACATGTATTAGGTATATACTGCACGCGCGGAGTTTACGGGCAAATGTTCCCACGTTTTTCCGTTGAAGCTTGCCGCTTGGCTGCGCGCACACATACACTACACTAGTAGTACACACTGACACAAGCGCATATATACACAACACATATGCCCTCGGCTTTGTAACGAACCAACACACAAGCTCCTTTTCAAACTGTCAAATTTCTGGTTCTCGCGCGCTTGCGACTCCTCTTTTGACTTTGAAGCGCGAGCTTTCGTGCCGCTGCAGCGACGAGAGCTGCTCGCTGCCGATGATGCTGGATGACGCCGAAGCGCAAAATTCTCTCTCGCTTCGACAGAAACGCGTAACGTTCAAAAGTCGCCTTTTTGCCAGTTTGCCTTGGCGCGAGAGAGAGAAAGAGAGCGGCGGTTGTGTGATCTGTGCGCGATGGCAGCGCCCCCTCAGTAAGAATATGTATGTATTCAACGGTGCACACTCCACGCTCACTACTACTCCTATATGCTATATAGGTATGTATGTATATGCAGGCACTGTTGGATCGTTGGAATTCGTTGGAATTCGCGGCCACTTGGATTTCGATGATATTATATTTTTGTATCACAGTTGAGATCACTCGACGGCAGCGGCAGAAATTCGAGCGCACGCACGGTACACACGAATCGGAGCAGTGTCGATGAACGAATTTTGGAAAATTTTAAAATAAAAACAACGGTCGAGCCCCAGCCTCGGTTTACGCTCTCTTTGACATTCGCGCTCGAATTGCGCGTGTGCATGTGTGTTGGGGGAATTTTGGGACGCGCGAAGAGATGCACTTTTACGCGATTTTTACGCGATATTCACGCGGACGAACGAGAGGCGCGCACGCACGCGACTACTATATAACGAAGGCCCCGCGACACGATGCGTACTACGATACACGGGGGGAGATGCGGCCCGATCCCGGCTTGCGACCCGACTGCCGCGAGTCTTTTGCGGGAGAGTTTGGAGCACGCAAGGCCCCTCCATCCACATTTTCAAATGGCAGCAACGAAGTCGAGGCTGCAGCAGCAGCAGCAGCAGCGCGAAAGAGACGGAGTGATCTCCCCCTACCTCGACTGCTCCCTTCATCTATATAGAGACTCGACGACGACGACGACGAGCTTGACCGTTGCCAGGGCTGTAGAGCGAGAGCAGTCGCGCCCGAGCACAGCCGCACATATACTTATGTTCTTGCTTACTTACCTGGACTGGTTGGAATTTGCAGCGCCAACAGGTATACGTATACGTCGCGACTCGCAGCTCGCGTGTGTATACCATGGCAAACGAGAAAGAGAGAGAGAGACACGCGAAAGACTGGTTATATAGCAAATGCAGGTTCGATGCAGTGCTTGCGTAAATGCACATCGCGCGCGGCGCAACGCGCTAAATATCCTCTCTTACGTATAATACACATATAAGTGTATGCCAGGCGCGAGTTGATTTTTTTTTTTTTGTGTGTGGAGCGCGAGGTGTGTATGTTGCAGGCGCGCGCGCAACTCGTCGATTGCCGATTTTTTTTCCTGTACTTATTGAGAAATGAGATTTGCAGCTTTACTCTCGCGGCTTTTTTTTTTACCCTTTTCGTGGTAGAAAGATCGATGCTGTGTATATAAGTCACGAACTCGTTTTCATTTTCCGACGAACTCCGTGGCAGAGATCACTTTCCTAGGCATCCGATCGTCCTTCGCGATCGAAGAGGGACGTACGCAGGCACGCGCGAATGCCGATATATCCCACGCCGGTGTCTATGTATCCTACGAGGTGTCAAAGTGCGCGACCCCCTCACAAAGCCGTGAGAGAGTAACAGAGGGAAAAAGGGAAAAATGAAACAAAAAGGGCCGCATTTTCTCGATCGAGTGAGATACAAAGTCATTGACCCCCTCCCATGCGTCTTTTTTCACGCGTATTTGCTTGCAGCCGATTCTCTCTCTCGCTCGCTCTGTCTTTCGATGCATATAAAAGCACACACGCAGACTCTTTTCTCTTTCTCTCCGCTGCTTATCCTCGCTTTTACTGCGGTTCATGCATCGGCGCAGTGAAACTAGTCCTCCCCTCTGGGGGGCCACGACCAGCGCTGCACACGAGAGCTAAAAGGCGAAAAAATGCCGTGTGCTGCTGGGAAGAGAGAGAAAACGATGATATTTCGAAAGGGGCCCTATAGGTATATAGGTGCTCGGGAAGATGTACCTATATAACACACGGGCGCGTGCATAAAAGTATATATAGGTGTACGAGCGAGGAAGAGGGAAGAAGAAGAAGAAGAAGACCGGAGCCTGAACGAGAGCATTCGTATATCGCATTTGAGGCCGGCGTGTGTACTATCTATATATAGCATATAGCTGCAGGACCTTAACATACAACAACGACATTATGCGTATGTGTGTGTGTGTGTGTACATTGGGACGAGCATCGAATCACGAATGTAGTACTACACGCAGGCAAAGGCCAAGTACGCGCGTACTTGCTTACATATATATACCTGCGTGCAAGTGGGGAAGCTTATATACGCGTACAGCTGCCCCTACTCTCTCTCTCTCTCTCTCTCTCTCTTGTATAATACGTTCAGCTCTCCGAGCTCCGAATGCCTATATATACACAACCATCTGTGTGCGTGTGCGCCGAGAGAGAGAAAAGAGAGTCGCGGAGTGCGGAGAGAAGGAGCCGCATTGTAAAGAAACGGAATCACAAAGGACGAGAAGACGCGCACGGCTCGTGTGGAAGCGAGGAAAAAAAGATTCGCATCGTGTGTGTAGGACGCCTCATCCTCGATCTAGCGCACGCACACCTGAATGTATATGATCGGCTATTAGATTTTTCTCGGAGATTCGGGGGAATCGTCGTGGTGCAGGACCTGATACATTATATCCTACGTAGTTCGATTACTCATATATGTGTATGCCTTGGCGAAAATTCTCTAAAAAATTTCATTTGACATATTGCTCAATACGCTTATAATTGCGTATTAATTATCGAAATGTACCGTAATTGCCAGTCCAGCCAAACTGTCCCGCGAACATTACGACACACTCCTATAAATGTACATCATTACACACGCACATACCTACACATTTCGATTCAAAATTCCGAGGCAGGTATATTACTGTATATACTATAAGAATGCAAATATGTGTGCACGACGACGACGACCCTATGACTTCTGGCCCTATCCCCCTCGATTTATATTTTATATACGCGCGAGGGGAGTCAGGTCTTTACGCATTCGTCTATACTCTCGTGCATATTACACACCTATGTACGAGTGAATTTCAGGTAAATCGCTTTGTGTGTGCCTCTCTCTCTCTCAGTGAGCGAGTGTGTGGTGGTAACACCATGGCAAAAAATATTTACAAACACGAAATTCTTATATATACGCACCGCGCGGATGAGTCCTGCGCGGCTATACGGTGCGGAGCTATGTTACCGATTCAATTTTCCCATACACACGAAAAGTGTGCGCGCATGCGACAAAAATTATGGGAAAAATTGCTCATTTCTCAGGACGCGAATTTTTTCCTTCCTTCCGTCCTCCCTTATACTGAATTTCGGCTGTACGAAAGTGCAGGGATTTTGCATTATTATGTATTGAAATACTCACCAGTAATTCGTGACGCGGCTACTGCACGGCCGCCGCTCCGAAGATTCTCCCGCAACGCAGCGCTCCGAGAATCTGAAATCAGAGCAACATTTTTTTTATTCCTTTCATTATACAATATTGCGCGACGATACGGTTTCGTCGTGTAGCGCGAGAGGCAATTAATTAATTCGATTGGATAAGCTCGAGATAAACCGAGATAATACTTGTGCCTGCGCGCTCGAGCTGTATACGTATCATATATATAAATGGTGAGAGAAAAAAAAAGATGCGTTGCGTTTTAATGTCGTGCATGTTGCGCCGCCGCTGCTGCTGCTCTTTATTTAAGATAATACGTGTGTTGCGCAGGCAGAGAGGAGAAACGATTGTTATCTCTCCGGCACGGCACTAATCCTATTGACGCCGCATAATACACACAGGCAGGCTGCAAACGAACTTTATATAAATCATAATTATATCGCGGATAGGCTCGTGTATTAATATAGGCTCTGCGCATTAATTAAACATATTTTCGCAGAAGAAATCATTCCAATTAACTCGACGGCCGTATGATATATTATATATGTGTGTAGTAGTACGCGACAGGACTCGAGTAGTCTCCGCTCGCGTTAAATTAACGCTCGTCGAGAGACTCGCGCGATAGTATGTACAGTATATATGCAGTGATCTGCGAGGGTAATTTGATTCTTATCGAGTCGATCGCGCGTCATATGAATAAAGTATGTACATGTAGAATACACCGGCATCTATATGCAAATTCCTCGAGTCGTCACTCCTCGTCATCCCCCTATACTCGAGTGGCGAAAAAAAAGAAAATAAAGAAACAAACAGCCCTCGACTCGCACGCACATTTAAAACAGTAGGTTTTGCGCTCGATCGAATCGATCCTCTCACACGCCTCGATGGCTCGGCGAGAGAAATCGTTTAAAATATATATACAATATAGTATCAAAGCATACACGATGCAGGTATGTGCCCGCGCGACAATAATGGTCATCAAAAGTGCATTTTTCTCGACTCGACGATTGTCGCGGCTCTCGCAGTTTCTCTCGCAGAATAGTAGTCAAGCCTTTTTTCGGTCTCGCGTATTAAAAAAAAAAAAAAAGAAAAATATCGTATATGGCGCCCCGTCGAATACCGCATATATATGTGTATAGGTACGCGCGAGTTATAAGCTAAGTATATAAGAGCGAGTGAGAGTGGATGAAAAAATACGCGTACAGTGCGCTGCACTTATATACACATGTATACACGCGCTGTATATGTATCGAGTAAAAGACGAAGGTTCCCACGACACCCCATCATCGTCCTCGTAGTCGTCGTCGTCGTCGTCGTCGCGCCGCTTCTATGGGAACGCGAATAGGGGTTAAAAATTTTACTTGCTACATTACGTACGCATATTACATGTACATACATATATGCGTATGTGCGAGCATCTACACGCACACTCAAGTGCCTCTTTCTCTCTCTCTCTCTCTCGGTGTATAAGTGCTGTCCAAGCCACTTTTTCCAATACACGGCTTATGCTAGCCTCGAGACCTTATGGGCACTGACTGCCTCTTTCTCTCTCTCACTCTCGTCGCTTGATAACTAGCAATTGTGCACTTATAATACATTTTTACAAAGCCTATGTGTGTATAGTGTGTTATAAATGCATGGCCACTCGCTCGTATCTCGCTGGATCGAGACGAGCTACGAATGCGATACTAAATAGACAATTAATCAAGGGCGTGGCGGAGCCCAATTAAAAAAAAAACGCCGCCCTTCGACTCTCTCTCTCTCTGCACTTTGGAGCTGCGCAATTCCTGCGATCGATTAGATTTATGTGTTACATACGCACTCGAGCATCGTATGTTTACCCAACGCATCGCGCGCACACACGATCGAAATCAAATATTTTCAACGAATTTCACGCCGCGCGAGAATGCCAATCGATTGTGACTGATAAAAAAGAAATTAAAAACGATGCGCGCTCGTACGATCCGACGTCGACCAATATATACATCGAAAGGTATATAATCAATGCAAATTGATTCATGATCGTTCCAGAAGTGAAGCGCACCGCTATATGAACGCAAACATATCTCGTAGTTCGTAATTCGCCCAATTGTCAAAAAGAAAAGAGAAAAGAGATCGACCCATTATCTCGAAGCATTACCGAGCCGTCGAATTATCGTACGCTCGGCGCACTCATTGTGTATAGTAGTTTCTTTGATACAATGGGAAATTTTGATAGCGGCTGCGGCACAGAAGCCACAACGCGCGCATGAATCAAGAATACCGAGTCGAATTACCAAGTCATTCGTTATTATGTCACAGATAGATCAATTATGGAAATTAATTATTGTAAAATAATTAATATATTATTTGTTCAATTAGCACGTGCGACGCGCTATTACAACTTTTGTAGGCGCTAATTGAATTTTCTAGCCACTTTGATATGCGTTTTTAGTTCGCCCGCGATATTTGGGTCAGAAATATGTGAATGTAATTAGTGAATACACAGCTGTTTGTGGTTCGCTTCACTGAAAACTGATTGCTATTACATGATGAGCATCGATTCGGCAATTCGATTGAAAAAAAGGTATAAATGTATATTTAGTTCCCCGCGAATAATCAGTCAAAATAACAAGCCAACATGAGGCTCATCGCGCTCTTCTTGATTGTCAACGTGTTCTACGTAAGTTGGCAATTGTTATACTTTGTTTTTCCTTTCTTTCTTTTTTTTTCAAAGTGAAATTATTTTGTGACATTGTCCATCGTAGATCCAATCGGCCCATGGATTCTGGTCCGAATGGATTGGCTTTCCCACGTACGACAGCATGCTCGAGAAGCTCGAGCGTGCCCAGAACGGCGTGCAACACATGGTCCAGGAGTCCATGGAAAAGCTGCAGAACTACACGGTAACCGTACAGGAGATCTCGGACGATATCAATGCGCAGTTGAGAAACGCGTCCGCGGGAGTTAAGGCCGACGCTGCGAGGCGTCTGGCCGTCATAACCGAGGTAGTAAGTGAAGTATAACATTTTTTTTTCATTTTTTTTTTTTTTTTAATATTATCGTATCAATTTTAATTCTATGATATATTTTTTTTAATCTTTCAATCTTAGCCACGGGCTCGTCTGCGTTATTTGCAAACCCTCACAGATAAAAAGGATGTTAAGGCGTGCGAAAAAATGATCATAGACATAATCCACGAAGCCGACGAGATTGAACGTATGCTCAACTTGTGTTTGCAAAAGAAATTTACGTTCGTCGATGACTCTTTTGAATCTATAAGAAAGGATGTAAAACTAACTTTGGAGAGCCTCAACGAGATCAACGAGGAAGGTCAAAAGTGCGTGAAAGAAGCCAGCGGCGTTCTCATGTTGCCCACGGGTCTCAAATGCATTGCTCAGGTAATTTTCTTTGCTCAACCTTATTGAGAAGGTATTTTATCGGATTCAGAGATAATTTTTTAAAAAATTTCTACAGGCTCGAACCAAAGCAACTTGGGTTGTGTCGAAAAAAATTCCAGCTGTCGTGTTCAATCTGGGTTACGCTAAAAGTATGTCGTACTTGCTTCCTGGAGTGATGCCGGATTGTATTCCTACCGCTTGGGTGTCGCATTTAACTGTGAAGTCACGAAGAAGTAGTACGAATATAAGAAGGTGCATAAGAAACGCGCCTCTTCTAACAACAACAACTAAAGCTACTACAACAACTGAGGCAACTACCCCAAGTACCACTGAGGAAGCAACTACACCAAGTACAACTGAGGCCACAACTCCTAGTACAACTGAGGCTACTACCCCGAGTACCACTGAGGCTACTACCCCAAGTACCACTGAGGCCACAACTCCTAGTACAACTGAGGCTACTACCCCGAGTACCACTGAGGCTACTACCCCAAGCACAACTGAGGAAGTGACTACTCCTAGTACCACTGAAGCAACTACCCCAAGCACAACTGAAGCCACTACTCCAAGTACCACTGAGGAAGCAACTACTCCAAGTACAACTGAAGCAACCACACCGAGTACCACTGAGGAAGCAACTACTCCTAGTACCACTGAGGCAACTACCCCAAGCACAACTGAAGCCACTACCCCAAGCACAACTGAAGCCACTACTCCAAGTACCACTGAGGAAGCAACTACTCCAAGTACAACTAAAGCAACCACACCAACTACCACTGAGGAAGCAACTAATCCTAGTACCACTGAGGCAACTACTCCAAGCACAACTGAAGAAGTGACTACTCCTAGTACCACTGAGGCAACTACCCCAAGCACAACTGAAGCCACTACCCCAAGCACAACTGAAGCCACTACTCCAAGTACCACTGAGGAAGCAACTACTCCAAGTACAACTAAAGCAACCACACCAACTACCACTGAGGAAGCAACTAATCCTAGTACCACTGAGGCAACTACTCCAAGTACAACTGAAGAAGTGACTACTCCTAGTACCACTGAAGCATCAAGTACATCAACTGTAACAGAAGAGACTTTTGATGTAGAAGGCAGAGATTATGTTGATGAAGAATTTGAAAAAGAAGTAGAAGTCATTTCTGACATCGAAGAACTTAACCCAGAGACTACTCTAGCCCCCAAAGAAACCACCACAGAGTTGCTTACAACGCAGGAAGTTCATCACGTAACTGAAAGCTCAATCGAGTATTCGACTGAAGCTGTGCCAGAAGTACAAAATGAAGGTGAATTATTCGAACACCACTCAGAGACAACTCTATCCCCTGAAGAAACCACCACCGAGTTACTTACAACGCAAGAAGTAATTTACGAAAGTGAAACCACAACCACAACTGTAGAACCCGAAATTTCAACTGAAGCTGTGACGAAGAAACAAAATGTTGATCATTCATCTGACACAAATGTGAATGATTTTTCAATGGAAAAAGATGTTGTAGATGGAATAATGAAAGGGTCTGAAATCTTAGTTGAGAATAACTCAGAGACATCTCCAGTCACTGAAGAAACTACTGCAGATTTATTGACAACGCAGGAAGTAATTTACGAAAGCGAAACCACAATCAAAAGCGAAGAGCCCGAGTCTTCAACTGAAGCTGTGACGGAGAAACAAAATGATGATCATGTATATGAAAATCATGAAGAAAATGTAACTGAAGTATCGACGGAAACTTCGACCGAAAAAAATGAAAATGAATCTAAACCCGAAATGGAAAAAATCGTCGAGCCAGCCGATCACGCTACTAAAGTTATAATTGAAGATAAAGAAACAAGCCTCATTGAAGATGAAGATCACCGTAAAGTCGTAGCCGATGAAGAGCAAAGAAAATCCGACAACGAAGATGACTGCGAGGAAGAAAAAGATGAAGAGTCCGTTACAGAATCCGTTACAGAATCAAACGTTGATGGTAGATCAATGGAGCATCGTACCGATGAAGAGGTAGAATGTGAAGAAGAAAGAATCGAAGAAATTGAAGAAATAGTTGAAGAAACGACTGCAATCATCGATAATATAAGAGGACACGAAGATGAAGATTGCGAGGAGGAGGATTAAAATGTACAAATTACTTATAAAAACAGTATTTTTTAGAATTTTATATTGTATTAATTGAAAATTGTTGTTATACATGAAAACTGTTCTCACAATTTTAATTTGCACTCGATGTTGTACTAATTGTTATCAAATTAATAATTAGAGTTTTGATTGACTTTAATGTATCAAAATTAATATTACTAAAATCATTTAATCATTTTTAAAATCATCAAACTCTAAAAATCTATCAATTTTCAATTTATTTTAAGATAAAAATATCGATTGCAATTGTTAATCATTTATTAACCTGCAGGCAGCTAGAGGTGGGGATCGCCTCAAGGTCGAGGTATATTAATAGTCCACCTGGAAATTTTTCTCAAAGGATGATTTTAGCCTATTTATACTTATGACATTCGCCTGCAGGTTAAATAGTCAGAGTGTATTAGATCGTTGAAATAAATAAAGTATATAAATTACACTTATGAATATGTCGTGACAACCAATCTTTTTCCATTCAAAGTTTATACTCTTTTTCCATTTCTACCGAAGAGGGAATTTTAATTGCATTTTTACGTCTTGACGCTTTTCAAGTGCTTATTGGTATTACACTCCACAGTGCAGTCGTATTTTTTAAGGCAGTGAATGGATTTGGTTTTTTTTTTATTGATTATTGTTTTATTCTATACGTTCACTTCACTTATCAAATTATCGAACTGTATTAGTGGGTTATCTTCAAATTTAACAATTTTTAATTCAAGTCTTACAAAAGACTATTAACCGATAAATTCCGCTTCATTTTGCACGGAATCGCTTCGCCTGGTATTTAATTCAAATTTTTGAGGTGAAACAAATGTACAATCGGTATTATTACCTAACGAATATTTGTTAAATATTTACTTCCAAGTGATAAAATGTGCTCGTGTCGAGAAAATCATTGAATTACTATTATTTGAACAAACGTAATTTGTTGAATTATTCCAGCTTTTTTCCGTAACAATGAATCTTGTTTTCTATTTATGTTACATTGTTTTAATTCATGTAAGTTGAAAAATTAATTTTAAATCAGTGAACAACTTCAAAGATAAGTGAAATCATTTGAATAATTAAAATTTTTAGCTCACTGCAAATGTATTGCCCATCGATGGACAGTCAAGTTCACGGCAAGAACCCAATCTGCTAATATACACTGGAAATTTATTACAAAATTTTTCCAATTTGGTACAAAATAGCTCGGACATGGTCAAAAATGAAATAAATTCAGCACTGACGAGTATTCACAATAGCGTGAGTAAATGAAAAAAAAGTACACGGTTGAATCCCTAAAAAAATGATAATCAGTTTAAGCAACTGCTAGACCCACCGGAGAACGCAGCCATCTTTCGCGTGTTCAAGACTTCGGATTGCCGACCGAGCGTCAGCTCTACCCTGGCGTCGGCGCTGGTCAACGTCTTCGTCAACGGTAGCCGATGCGTCACGGACAAGATCGACGAGACGGGCCACGTGATCGTGGAGACGTCCAACACCACGGGACTGGCCGTAGAGTCGATGGGAATTTTCGTGGAGGACGGCAGATTCTGCCTGAGGAAGCATCCGAGATTCGAGAATTTCGGCCGAGCCTTGCTGTGCGCCATCAAAGTGAGAACGAAATACTCTATTTTTGGCATGCATAGACGAAAAATTATGAAAAATAAAAAAATTATCAGGCCAAGCTCGAGAAAGGCTTCGTGGAGATTACCGAAGCTCCGGCATTGGTGAGGAACATCAATATCTTAGCCACGCTGCTTCTCGTCGACATCCCGAATTTGCCGCAGGTGTTCGGGCTGTGCGTCTCGAACAAAGCTCTGCTGGTCGTCGCGCAAGAGGGCAAAAAATTGTTCAACAAGCTCGCCGAGTGCTTGCGCAGAAAGCTGCCGAGTTTCGCGTGACAGACGAACGTTCGCCGAACGATGGATATGATATAGACTCGTTAATTAGCCGCTGATCGATCACGCGTATAGCTGCTCTGCTCTATTATATAATAATATATAAATATGTGAATTAAGTCATGCGCGGATAATTAATTTTCCGTCGATCAATAAACCGATTATATATTAATAAGAGACGTTGATTTGGTTATAAACAGTGTCATCGCGAATCAACGGGTACGCGCTCGTGTTTCGAAGAAAAAATGAGCAGGCTTTGTACCTAATTCTCTGCACGGGTTTGCAAGCATCTCAGTTGGAGCTGATTAAAAAGCCCGTAACGACGCGCGACGCGACGACGTGTTTCAATCAAGCGCTCATGCGGCGGCCTACACTATATAGACGCGGCGCGTCGTGATCTCGCGCGCCTGAAAAATACCGCAGCGCGTTACGAGCCTGCAGGTGTGCGCGCGTTGTCGACTGCACCGCCGGCGCACAGATGAAAAGCTCCGAGCGTCGTGAAAACGGAGTTATATCGCTTTCGTGGGGGGCACTTTTACGTGCATTTTTTGCTCGTCGATTTTATGATAAAAACGTATATATACTCGTTGACCTGTGTGTGTGTGTGTGGCTCGTGTACACCGTATAAACTACATTATATACAAATGTGCGATTGCAACGTACATACATGGCAGCTCTAGAATCGCAAGCCCACGCGATCAGCATTCGTGATTATTATGTACGCCGAGCACGTATAGGATGCACACTTGGGTACTGTGTAACTACACGACTACTTTTCGATCGATATGAAAATCACCCACGCGGCGGCCTCGTTTGCCGCGCCGCAACAAGCCTTTTTCATTCTTTCTTTCTTTCTTCTTCTTGCTTCGACGGAATGGACTCGTGCTTATTTATGCACCTACGCCGTACACACTGCTGAGGGGTCGTTTGCAAAAATTGCGCGCACCAGTCGTCCGCGATTTTCGGTATATGAACAGGCACTCGGATTGAAAAATTGCGGACGATATAGAGAGAAAAATTACTAACGGCGGAGAGCAGCCGCGCGTTTATTTTCTTTTGGAAATAGATCGTGAAACCTTGAATATCTTCTCTGCGGAGAAAATTATGTCTGATGCAGGTAGATGTGTATGTGTGCGTGTGTGTGTATACAAATCGATACGATATAAAAAAAAGCTCGTAGCTGCTGCTGCAAGCTGCAAGAGAGCAATAGTGCTGATTTCGAGAATTGCCAATTCGCTACGCGTAGAATATCTACACGATTTTCTACTATACACCCGAGAGAGCATTTTGGCATCGGTCAGCTGATTTTCCTAAAAGCTGCTACACTGCACAGCGGCTCGAGCAGTCGATACACGAGAAAGGGTGGATATAGACACGTGACTTGTTCTCGCGGATACGTACTTTATGATTCGTCACGCGTCCTCTCGCGAAAAATATCTGGTCTGGTTTTATATACCAGTGTCTAAGATAATTCCTCGCGGAGATATACGTCTATACGCGCGAGCTTCGAAAGACTAGGCCAATGTTTGGAGGTCGTCTCGCGGCTAATCGTTGCGATAATATGCAGCAATTCGGGTTGCTTGTTTGTCTGGGCTTGTAGCTGTTTCGGGCAAGGATAGAGATAATCGCTCGTTTTTCGCTTAAATTTATTCAACTTTCACACGCGCGCCTCTTCGGCTCCAGCGTTATTTATTTTTCGGATGAAACAAATGGCTATCGAACGACCTCGAAAAAATGCGTCTGCGCGTGTTTATACGTGTGCGTTAGCCTAAAAACGAATAATATATAAGTAAAATGGCATGATGCGAGTGACGTTGCGGCGGCGACGGCGTGAGGTGGCAGCGGTGCTGGTTTTTCTCTCTCTCCTCCGCAGAGTACATAACTACAAGCCCGCGCGTACACACACAGCCCAACTCTTTTTCTCTCTCTCTCTCTCTCTCTCTCTCTGGCGTGCGATCTGCTAAGCTCGCGCAAACAGCAGCAGCAGCCGCAGTAGCAGCAGCTCACCTTTTACCTACACCTATACACCTCTATCCTACTACCGAACTACGCAAGCTGCTTTTGCTGCTGCTGCCTCCGGAGGAGGATGGATCAATATCTCCACCTCGGCACACACACCGACACACAACACACTTATAAGTTTGCGAGCGGCAGCCAAGACTTCTTTATATACCGCAAGGCAAATCTCTTCTTGCAACGAGCTTTTTACTCGCTTCTTATAGTTTGATCGATCGCGAATTATAATGTGTTGTGTGCATTCGCGTCGCGCGACATTAATCGATCGCTTTTAACCCACGACGTGGACGACGTCATCGGAGCTCTCGGAATTTGTTTGTTTCTTTTTTATTTTTTTATATCTCGCACTCGGGGAAAAAGTCGTAACCAAAGTGCCGTTGAATAAATTTACGGATACGATAATGCCCTCGTCCTCGCGGCCAAATGGACTGCGAGTTAAAGTGTGTATGCATTTGCATAAACAGCGAGCGACACACGGAGTCGTAATACTTTTATTATCGGGAATCAGCTGTTGAATATACTTACGCGTGCCTCGCTTACGGCGACTGATATATCCGATCGACGGCGAAAAATATTTTACAGTTGAGAATTTCCAACGCGAATAACCTCCACCCAACCCCAACTAACAAAACAAACAAACGAACCTCAAACGCGGCCGCGAGAAATAGGTTAGCCTCGAGGAGAGAGAGAGAGAGAGAGAGAGATTTATTTTTCGACTTGAGCTTATCCGGGAATAGCGCGAACGCACATCCCGACTACCAAAAATTATGCGCTCGGCTGCCCGCTTTAGGGGTAGCCGCAAGGCTCAACCGGACCGCCAAGTGCAATGGCCCGGTCTCGCCCAGAAGGAGCCGCCTTCCTGATCGCGGCACTCCTCCACGCCAAGTAAGTTATGACTCGTCGGGGCTGGCTCGCCTCCTTTTCTGCGTTCCCGGCGACAATTTGTTTATAGGGAAAAATCGAACGTTGGTTTTTTAGGCCGGGCGCGGCCTGGTGCGCATCCGAGGAAACTCGCCAATAGCGCAGAGATGTTTAAACAATCGACGATCGGCTGCCCGCAGCAGCAGCCTATATAGTGTGTACGATGGCTTTGGGTCACGCAAGCTCGCGGACAAAGTTCGATCGGATCGAGTATGTAGCCGAGTTGTCGCGTACAGGATGGAATGTCGAACGAGAAAGTAAGACGTTAGACACTTTTTTTTTAAATGAAAAAAGTAGAGGCAAGAAAAAACTTTATTAGGTAACCAATTGAGAAGATTCGATTGAGGAAATTTAGTTTACCGATTTCTTCTTCCCCTCCGTCGTCGCTTATCGAATTGTCCAAGTTCTATGCGCGTCTCGATCGAAGATGTTGTCTCGAGGAAAGAAAAAAGGGTGACGAACATCGGATGAGAAATCGCATTTTCTCGGGGACACGAGGCGCTGCCTGGGTGGACGCGTACGGAAATTGCCATTGATGATGTCAATCGATTCAATAATAATATCGACCAAAATCATCCTGGAAATTCAAATTATTTCTTCTTTTTTTTTTCGTCGAGCTTGAGTCAGGGCGCTCACTCATATTATATTATATTATTTGTTTGTTATTCGACAGCGAATGACTTTTCGTTCATTAGGTCATAGTCGCCTTATAGCCGACGCGACAGCTCCAAAAAATGCATCCGTTAATTTATGTAAATTTTTGCACGGAAGATACGTAAAGATTACGGCTAAAAGAATATGCCGTTGTTTTATCTGTTATTACAGACATTTATATGCACGCACAATAATTCTCGAAGTAGTAGATATATACACGCTCTATTTAGTTGTACACAAACGCGGCAGAAACACAAATACAAACACACAACACACATAGACATAACCGAGACGAGTCACGGGTAAATCGTCGCTCGATGTTTTCATACGAAAAGCACGTGTAGTGCATGGAGATGTCTGCTTGAATTATTCGCAGCTCTCTCTCTCACTATCTCCGTAACAGTCCATACGCAATGTGTATACAGGTTCGCATTGTGCGCGCATTCGATATCATATACACACGATGAACTATATGTCTATGTAACTGCATATGTATAATAATGCCTCGCTCGCGTGCGCGCACACGACGCACATAGACAATATACAGAGCCACTTTGCCGTTTCTTAAAAAAGCCACTCGAGTGTGGCGCGTATTCCTACGAAAGCGCGCACGATAATTGCGTCTACTACTAGCGAGTCGAGTTCGAGTAAAAAAAGGAAAATCGCTACGTATAGAGTTTCGACAGAGCGCAGAAAATTTGGCGTATTTACTCATCGTCGTCGTCGTCGTCGTTACAGCTATAATATTATATGTAGACATTATTATTACAACGTAACGGAACGGCTTTCGAGCGTGTCTTTTGATCCTCTGTTGTAAACTGCGCGGCGCTCTTGACTCTCTCGCTCGGTTTATAATAGAGACGGGTATAATATCGCACGCATTCGCTCGCGAATCATATCCAACGAAAGGCAATACACGGAGCCTCGCTGAAAGGATATCGAGGTGCCAATTGTCATCGGCGCCTCCTTTTTTTTGTCTGGACGATTCGATAATGAATCAACGCGATTGTTAGAGATAGAGAAAAAAAGAGAAGCGGAGAAAACGTCGAGACACAAATTTACAGACACAGTACGGTCTCTGGCGCGCGCACGAGCGATCAAGGTCAAGCGCAAACGATACATCTATTATTTATACATATATTATTCGGCCCTTTAAACGAAAGTCATCGTACACACTTGTCGTAATATTATAATACAGTATAATATGTACGAGCCACAGTTGCGTCACGACGCTTGTGTCTGCTGGCGCGAAGATCCTCAGCCAGGATCAGAGCAGGTATTCTGCGTTTAAAAAAAAGCTCACACACGGGTCGCGTAATTAACTTTATAATTGTCGAGGATAATGCAAGTGTGCAGCAGCAGCAGTGGTATAGTAACAGTAGTACCACCCGGCCCCTCGTCATCCTCCTGCGCGCGTAATCGATCGCACCAGCGCACCACGCTCCTCTCTCGTTCACACACACACACACACACACACCTGCCTGCCTGAAAAGCTCTGCTCGATCTAGCTCTCACCTGACGTCGGGGGATCAGTAGCTGGCTTCGCCGAGGCAGCGGTCAAAGCTCGTCGAGTAGTAGCAGCAGTCGTGCTTGCAGTAGTAATCCTGATCTCGCTTCATCTTTTTTCGTTGCGTTTCAAATTTATTCCAACTGTGTCACGCCTATATATAAAGGAAGGATTTATAACTCGAAACTCGTGAAAATTGTGTCTCACAGAGGCAGCAGTGGCATATTTTCCTTGGTCACGGAGCGCGCGCGACACAGGCACTATATCAACGAGAAAGGATAATTGTAGCCTCTATCGCGGAGGTGAGCACTGATACTGCGAGCCGAGGCCTAGAGCCTAGAGCTCAAAGTCCAGCACCAATGGATAGTAGCTGTGTATAGTATCACGCTGTGACTGGCAGCTACTCTCTCTCTCTCTCTCTCTCGGCGGGAGGCCACCGAGCGCATGCGTTCGCGCAAGCGTCCGCTATATTTATTTATTTTCATATACGTACAGTAGTATTACGAATACGTCGTTATCCTCCTCGCGCCGATATCATTATATATCGAAGCTCTGCCTTTTGTATAAATGCACACACCTACGCACTCGATCCTGCGATCCCTGTATCTATTCCGCGCACTTCCGTACTGTACGCAGGTGACACTTCCTTGACGAGCTGACGCGGCCGCGCACACCTTTGTGCAGTCGCTTTCTTTGCTCGGCTCGCAGAGCTCTATATAAGTCTCATCAATCCTCCCTCCTGCAGTGAGTGTGTGTGTGCGCATAGATATACTTGTATAATTCTCCGAGCTTGAAATGACACTATTATACTGCTGCTGGTGTCGCGCGCGATCGAGCTTTGTTCAGCCTGCACACAGGGAAGGTGCGAGGATGCAGGCGTCCTCCTCCTTGTGTGTGATGCATTTGATATATTTTTAGACTCTTACCGAATCGCGGACTTTCTAGAGTCCTTGTGCAGATCAACTTATTAAAAGTAAAAAAAACAACGTGATTAACGCTCTCCGTCCCCTTGGGTCTCTCGAGAAATTAAAAATTTTCATTAGTTACTTTTTTCGTGGTTTTTATTCGCAGAACTGATTATCATTTAAATGACTCTCGTATGCATATTGAAATGGTAAAAATTATATCGACGACATCTGCAGCTCGTACATTTATTTACAATATAATAGGAATTCGGTGTGCGATGCTCAGTATGGATCGGGAATCGGGATGTTGGTCGTCGGTGTCTCCTGCATGTCGTGCATCAAGACGCTTATCTCCTGCGAATCGATACACAAAACAACCGATACATAATTCGATCGCCGAAAAAAAGTCTCGTATACAAAAAGCCAAGTGTCAGTTTACCTCCTCTCTCTGCAGCACCAGCCTGTCGATGATCGGCTCGGCGAAGCTCTCGTCGTTGGCCAAATGCTCGAGCTCGTCGTAATCGTAGTTGCCACCGCCACTCGTTTGCTTGTCCTCTTGGTCTCGGGCTCTCTGGGGGAATCGCGTCACGTAGATCCTCTTGATCTCCTCGAGGCTCAGGGCCGCCGTCGCAGCCGGTCGATCGTAGAGCTCGATCGAGTCGAACGAGTCGGCGCCGGCCGCCACCGACAGAGGCTTCTCGTGATCGATCACCGTCGTTTTACTGCGGCACGCAACCACCACAGACAAAAAATTAATTTACCCACGCGCAGTGGGACCTCGATAAATCCTCGCTTATACATTATCATCGTAGGCTCGTGTGTGTACTTACGGGCTCTGACCTTTGAATCCGTAATTCGACAGCATGTCCTTGCTCCTCCTCAGCAGCTGGGCGTCCTTGGCCGAGTGATAGTGGAGACTGGCGGCGAGCGCGTGGGCCGCGGCGCGCAACGCCCGACCCATGAACTCGCGATCGTCGGCGTCGGTGCCGCGAAACTCGTCGTACCTGCCGCCGACGAGGCACAGCCTCAGCGGGAACGGCTCGCGCATCTCGTCCACCACCGGTTGCTGCTGTTGGCCGCCGCCGCCGCTGCGCTCCGCCAAACCGCGCAATTTTTCATTGAGCACCTGCTCGATCAGCTCCCTCGGGTAGCTCATTTCCATGCCTTTGTGGAGCGCCTCGAGGCAGTCCTCCAGGCTGTTCCACAGGGTCTCGGGCTTGCCGAGGTCCAGCACGAGGAGCACAGTGGTGTGATGGGGCGAGTGACTGAGACAGCAGCCCTTCATCGCCGCCGACACGAGGGACGGCGTCAAGTGTCCGATCTCCCACACGTGGACAATGTCCTTCACCTGACGTGCGAGAAAAAGAGACAATTGCGTTATAACGAGGCTTTTTTGCCGACGATCGAGCGTGTCATCGGATATACACTCACTAGATTTTTACCCGCTTTCCTGCCGTAAGCGTAATCCATGGCTAGGGTCGGCTTCGGCGTGTCCTCTTTCTCCAAGAAGCGATAAATCATCGTTGTTTTTCCCTTGCAACGCGCAGTAACGAGGGGGGTAGAGTGTCAATGATATACAGCTCGTTATAGAAGAGAAAAACTTTTTTTGCAAGTACGGAAACTCACCACTTCTCGACTGCCGAGCACGATGAGCGACTTCTCGCGACTCTCGTGCGGGTCGCTTTTCCGACGCTTTTCCTCCTGCGTGGCCAGTCGCAGGGCCACGTCCCTCGCGTTCTCTTTCGTCTCTTTACTGTTACTGATGGACAGTCGGAGGACGATGGAATATCGATGGGATATCGTACGAGAATAAAAACAGAACGAGAATTTTCACAGATATTAATTATTTATTCATTCGTTCGTCGCACAGCATTAGTCAAATTAGCGGAATGATAATTCCAATTTTTTTCTAACAAAGTGAAGTAGAATGAAAATGTATAATATTATCTGAGAACGAAAGCCCCGATGCAATAGAACTTCTGTTATTATGTTTTTTTTACAATATAGTAATAACTCTACATATGTATACAACATTGAAATAATATCTTTGCGTAGGTACTACAATTGGACACTTTCAAAATGCCTCTCGGTTCGCACAAGTCGCGCATTCGAAATACTTACGCCGCTTTGCCTGTCATTTTCGGTCGTCCGTAAATAACATAACAAAAGTGGGTGTGTGTGCGCGATGAAAAATATCTACACTGTACTAATATACCAAAGTGACTGTTGTCTATATAACACTGTATAATATCACTAGACGCGCGCGCGTGTTTTGAAATGTCATCGTCATGGCGACGACGTTCGTTGAATACATCTACTCGCTACTACGTAATTTACAAATCATCGTGTATCCTCGAAAATTGGAATTGCAATGGTGCTTCGAGGATACACACACACACACAGACACATTTCCCCCATTATCTACAATTAAAATTATTATACAGCTCAAAGATTTTACAAATTTCGATGAGATTGAATAAATCTTAATGCACGTCGATTACACTGGACTAGAATTTTTCATTGCGTGAGAGAATTCGAAACAATTCGGATGCCAAGGTGAAAAATACTTGAAAATTGATTCAACGAATCAAGTGCGGTGCTTAATGTAATAACAATAAAAAACGGAATCATAATTTGATGCATAGCAACAACGATCATTCGTTCGTTTTGTTTTCAATTCGACGCAGCGGTTTTGATAAATAAGCACTGCACGCTGCATTTAGAAGTTATCAGTCTTTGTGATGAATCCGTCGGTTGTGATGTTTTATAAAAATGAATGTTTATTTGCTATTTAAGTAAAGGCAGATCTCGGTTCATTGCCACGCATCCTGCGATTTTTCTTCAATAAAACTTTTATTATTACATCTGCATGTTTCGCTAATTTTTAAAAGTAAATTTTTACAGTGCAGACTAGAGAAAACTTTACAATCACCCTACCGCCTCATTTCTCACATGTATGCGTAGAATTAAAATAATGGACAAAAATTATAACGTACATGCTAAATATTGCAGCTAAAATAATCAATAAAAAATCGTGAGATTTCAATGGCAGTGAATAATTCTCAACAATATCAACATGCTTGAGAATCAATTAAAGCAGCCATTCTTGGTCCAACTATCAATACTTATACTCCTTATGCATTATCTTTTTCTCGCGTGTCCGCATTCAATCTTATTACACTACTTCAGAACTTTGAAAACTTTTGAGCATACCATCATTACACTATATACATTAGCAAATTGAATTTAAAATTCACTTTTTTGTACAATTTTTTTCACACTTGATAAGGCTCTATGGTATATACAATTGCAGTCATCTGACCGATCGAGCCTTCATTGAACTCATTGCACAGTAAACCACCAACTCTGCGTGTTATTTTGTCCACACATCGTTCAGACAGTTGTTATTCAATTCTTCGACCGGCAGAACTTTGAGATTTCGCAACGTCTCGAGATAAAACGTTAGCTCCGAAGTCACAACACCATGTTGAGGACCACCGTCGTTCGTAATATTTTTTTTCAGCAGCTGCTCACGCAATTTTTCTTTGAAAGCTTTGTTTACCATTCGATAAAGCGATTGCACCTCCTCAGCTGGTAGGATACTCGAAACAGCCTCAAAGAGTTTCGTCAAGTGTCTGGAAAAAAATAACATTTTCGTTTCAATCGTCTCAATGAATCGAAACGCTTAGGAAAAAATGAGATCTACTGACTTAGATATATTTCTAAACGATTGTGATGGAACCGGAGGCTTCCCAGTCCACGTTGATATCTGTCCAGCTAATAAGCTATCCACTATCGTTAAAATTTTGCCCTCGATTTCTTGGATGTGGGAACGTATATCCCTTTCTACAGTATCCAGCAGTGAAACTCCATTAGCATGAGGCATGCCTGGAACGTTAGGTTGATGGTCTGCTAAAGCTGAGAAAATAATTCAAATTAGTCTAACGCATTCAACGATACTGAAAAAAATCGATAATATAAATACCTTGAAAGTGAGCTTTTACGAACGGCATAATCCACAAAATTAATTTTAA
Source organism: Trichogramma evanescens (assembly GCA_902732785.1). Taxonomy (NCBI): domain Eukaryota; kingdom Metazoa; phylum Arthropoda; class Insecta; order Hymenoptera; family Trichogrammatidae; genus Trichogramma; species Trichogramma evanescens. Next base: position 5,660 of record CACVKI010143809.1, on the reverse strand, counting down.
ACTTCGTCCAGCCAAGACCAATATTGTACTAGTAATAGTTTTAAGACCAGCGACTTGCATAGCTCCAGCGTATAATACAAGTTGGCAACAACGAGAGTTGTAATGCCGCAGTATCTCAGCCAAATTTCTTCCCAACATTCCCGACAGGGCTGTCAATTCACTCGCCGTTCTGAATTACGTAATAATAAAAAATTTACTGATTTATCAACTACTCACAATGATTAAAATATTTAATTTAACAAACCTGCAGTACTCGTGAATGATTTGTATCAGTAACAAAACTGTTCCAACGATGGCAAATTTTTCGTTTCCGACATACATGAAATTTTCAATTTTGTTAGTTCTAATGACATTAGTTTGCGATAATTCGTAAGGAAAAGATTCATTTTGGTGTATATAAGTTATCAAAGCTTGAAACTCTGGAGGCACTTCGGCTTGTTTCCATCTTTCTGAGTCGAGAACGTGACTTAATTTGATTTTCCTCTCAGAATGGAATTTCTGCACAAATTTACTTGCTTGTGCCTATTAAAATATTAAAACATTTTTAGCTCAGCATATTACTCATTTTAACAGTAATAAAAATGTATCGTTTACCTTAAAAGCAGACCGCAATGCTAGGCATTGCTTACCGCACAAAGTTTCACAAGTTTCCGTGAACTTTTCCACTAAATTAGCTAATTTGCAAACTTGATTCATCGTTGCTCTATCACTCAACCATGATTTATTATTATCACTAAAATTTTCAGTTGCAGATGCTGCTGCGTCTTTTTCAGCAGATTTGTTGGAAGAACTATTTGTGTCATTTGACAGCTTTTCTTTTTCATTTTCATTCGGACTAGCAGAAACTAAATTACCCAATCTTTCGTGACAATAATCGCACAAGGATGCGAGCATATCATTCAATTTCGTTATAACTCGTTCGTGATCGTCGTCCGTTAAAAGTCGATCCATCATCGATTCATTGGGTCTATCGGTTGATGATTTACAAGCTGCTGAATTTGCCGTATCTTTCATCACATTGTGGACAGCCTAAAATTTCATCAGTTTTATTAAAATATATTTGATCGTTTGTTATTATCTAATCATCCAAATATTATCAACCTTAATACGGTATAGAAGGGAAGTCAAGGCCTGTATTGAATTGTCTAAAAGTTTAAGTCTCTCAGTTAGAGAAAGACCGCCGACTTCAAGTGCTGCTGCTTGTTGATCACTACAACAATCGCTGTCGGCCAATGCCTCTATTATGCGCTGTTTGGTAATTGCTCTCACTGTCGTCATTGCTTCTTCCTTATAACTATCAATAAATTGAAAATGTTTTTGTCGTAATAGGCCGGAGATAATGGATACCAATTTATCCTGTTGAAAAATGTAATTTTTAAAAAAAAATCAAAAATTTTTTTTTAAACAGCGATAAAATGACCTACCCCATCTAATACGGTAAAATCTCCGTTCAATGGTCTATTCAGATCCGCTGTTGCATATCTTTCAAATTCAGTATGCAACATTTTGTTAATAACTTTTTCCATCTCTGTTAATTGAGAACTCAAGTGTCTAAACCCATAAATTCCTTTTAATTCTTGAGCTAGTATTTCTTGTGTAGTTGATATAACATCTAAGGCAGCAACATAGTCAGGTGTTGATAATAATGATTGTATCATAGGTTGACTTTGATGTACTGTCGCAATGAGTTTCAATTTTTCTAGCACCAAAAGATGATTAGACCTGGCTCTCTCCAGCCTGTGAAAAATAGGAGCTCAGTTTTAAAATTTTAATTTGTTTTAATGTGAATGTTTTATCAATAATAAACTTACTTGAATACATGTAAAGAGCTCTTTACAATATTATTATCTATACTATGTATATTTTGACGTAAGGCTTTTAAAACAGTTAAAGTTTCAGTCAGTTGTTCCATTAGAACATCGTGTGATGTCATTGCATGAAAAAATGCTTGAGATTTTGATGCTACTTGCTCAGCTATTCTTACTTCTACTATATCCAAATAATGTGTTAGCTGCAAAAAAGTTTTTAATATAATTAGATAATAATAATCAATGGAATTACAATGACAAATAGAAATAAAATTATAAAAACCTTCTCTTGCATCTGTTTAACATTAAAAACAATATTTTTTCCATCACCAAGTAATCCTTCTTTTGAAAAAGGAAACACCTCATCAAAATTTTGCCTTTTTGATAGGTCCAGATGAGGATTGATAAATATTCTTGGAATACTATTAAAGTCAAACTGAGAATGATCTGTAAATAATATTTCATTTACTAAATGATTTATTAATTTAATAGATATTAATGTATAAATTAAGTATTACCTATAGGTCCATTGTTTGTCGTCCCTAATGATTTGACTTTTCTAAGATTAGGAAAATGATGTAATAATTCAACGGATGTGTTTGGTGGCAAATTTGTATTAGCTTTTAAACGCAGATGTTTATCGTATCTCTGCAAAAACAAAATACAGTTAGATCAATCTCATTTGTATTAATAACTTGATTATGTAAGGAAAACACTTACTTTGATGATTCTTTTTCTGTAAGAATCAAAGTGATGTTCATTGATTTCTGGTATATAAAGGCTTTTAGGTATATCTGTTTTTTCTATGAAAGAGTCACCCCATGTCTTGGTAAGAAAATTACTCTGTTTACCCTTGTATGGATCATTGAGAACAGCGGGTAAATTTTGAGCAGCCGAATAAACTGACCAAGAAGTCGAGGCACTACCAGTGGAAGATGCAGCGCCTGAGGTAGCCACAAGCATCTGGCCATTGCTCTTTTTGAGCTGCTGCTGTTGCTGCATATTAGCAGCGTGTTTAGCAGCATGAGCTATATAATCTTTGTCGGATACACCTTCGACTGGCAAACTGGAGCAGACCTGGTTGTAACCATAACGGCAGACGAAGGAACCACCTTCCTGACTGCAATGCTTTTCTCTCAAGTGTCTGCAACGAGTTTAAATAAATAGCATAAATAAACAGCAGTTGGTGCATCAATGTAAACTTTTCTCAAAGGATTATATAAATGCAGAAAAAAAATACGAGTTAAGTCGATGCAAATAGGCTAATGAAGTATGTAATCAAACAGAAACGAGAGCAAGCGCGAGAGAGACGCATTCGAGATGTAAATAGTACAATAGTAAATACCTGATGAAATCGTGAATATGCTTAAAGGTAAGGTTAGCGCAGTACTCGCAGGGCAGTGAGTAATTGGCAAGGCTATCGGAGTTCGAACGTAAATTGGCTTCTGCTGGAGCGAAGATCTTTGCCATTTTCTCCTGGGGCGTGTTGGAGCGTCGTGAACCCGGGGCAGACAGCTGGTGGTTTACGCGCAGCAGCAGCTCATAGGCCCGAGAAGAACTGCAGCAACAGCACACATGACACACAGTCGTCGTCGCGCACTATTATAACGAGTTCTCGGTTTTATCGCGAAACAGCCGAGGAGTCTTGGCCGCTGCTGCTGTCATATTATCGCGCAGCAGTGCCTATATAACGTGGTATAGGTAAGAAAAAAGCACAATAATATCGCACCACTGCTGCTGCTGCTACTGGCGCGGACTCTGTGCAGCAGTCTCGCGTTTGAGTTTTAAAACGCCAACTGTATACACATACACACGCGTCAAAATGTCTCAAAAGTCCCCCCTGTGCACAATAAGCATCGCGAAGTGCAGCAGTCACAGCGCAGCGTACAAAATAATACTGCAGTGCAGCAGCGTGCATAAGGCCGCGCGCAGCCCGCGATGTGCAGCTTGAATGCAACTCTGCCAGCTATAAGTATAATAGTACACGTCTGTATACACACGCGTTCACATGCACGATCAGAGCCTATGTTATGTGTATAGATGTGTAAGGTGTGTGTTTTGCACACGTTATGTTATGTGCCGTGTTAGCCGCCGCCGCCGTCTCGCCGCCTCTCCTCTCGCGCTCCGAAGTGACCACTTGAGCAATCGCGAAATTTTGCGCTGCGCGTGCGTCTGCTGTGCGAGCGATAGGATATATGCTAATGCAAATAATGCACCTTATAATTTTGAAGCTGAGCATATACCAAGGCGCTCATACGCTTATATATGACTGACTACAAGACAGTTATTCGAGATATGGAGGACAGCTATAATGCCCATCGTCGAGTCGCGCTTATCAGTGTCTCAACACATATCATTCAGCACATATACGCGTATTATACTTAGCTATTATTATTATTACGCATGACACGTGACACAAATTAAACTCGTTCAAGACTTTTTGCCTCGATACACTTTTTTTCCTCTTCTTTTCTTTTTACATTACTCGCGGCTCGACTTGTAAAAACTGCCGAAGGTGAACATCTACCTTATGTCGGGTACTGGGCTGTACAATTGTTACAGATCTGTCAACGAGCTTTTGTTATTCAATCATTTTCCAAGGCTTGGACGCGATGTTTGCGTGACAGGATTGACAATAGATCGAGATTCGAATGATTTCATATATTATATATGGACAATATCATATCAATTAAATTTCCTTACGTCACGGCCTCGTGCCGACTATTTTTCACAATTATACGCATCGAAGCTCGCGTCGTCTGTCAGTCTGAATAAAAGAGCTCGACTGGATCTCGATTCAAGCTCACGCGCGTCCTGTGACATTTTTTATTATAATGATCGCCGCGAGGACTGCAGCAGCAGATCTCAATCCGCAGTACCGCGGTGGCACCAATATATGGGTAATAATACCACATATAGATCGGTAGCACAGAAATTAGTCGCAGTTTGGATGGACTTCGATGTGCATTGCGCCGTTCAGCGAATTTTTTGCATGTATTCAACTGCATCAGTGGATAAAAGAATGGGAAGCACACTGACAGACAGCTCAGTCTGCGTTGATTCACGCGCACTCCAAAGTCTAATGTGAAGATCTCTCGCGCTCATTGTTTCGTATGTGTCAATGTATGTGATAAGTGTGTGCGCAAAGTCTGTGTACATTGCGTTTCTGTCTGCTCGTGAATCCACCTGGAAACGTCAAACGTCTGAGCTAGTTATACCCATTCGTACGATTCTAAACAAACACACGAACGTCAACTAATTGTTCCATCGGATGTATGGTTTTTTATAAAAAAACAAAAGTACCAAGTTTATTTAAACTCGACGTCAATTTTAGCACAGGTAGGTCAGCTTATGCGTCGTTGAATCAGTGTATCTTCCAAAACAATAACACGCGATTTAAAGATCTCTATTTGTGAAAATACTTAATACCTACACAAACTTCACTTGGTCATGTATCTTTTTTAAAATGAAATAGAAAATATGTAGGGTAAACCGTCCATTTATTGACCGAATTGTTGTTTTTCAACATTAGAATATCTAGGAAAATTTAATGATTGCGACTAAAAGAAAACTGAATAGATCATCGCGTAGCTAATTAAATGTTAAACCAATTAAAAATACAGGAAAATTACTTTAGCATCATTAATGTTATTAAAAATGATGATTTAACGAAGTATATCAAAAGTGCTTATTATTGACCATTTCTAAAAAATATCTCCAATAATTGACCGGGCTTCGTCCAATAAATGACCGATATGACATCATATAAGGTTTTATCAAAATTAAACACTTCCCTTTGTTTGTATAATCAAATCTAATCTTAAATCACTGTTATTACATTCAGTGCTGGTC